>VDFB02276725.1:0-131562 GCA_007258455.2 Sequoia sempervirens
CGTTCCACCATCACCGGCGTCCGTTGTCACTATATGTGGCGGATTTGTTTTGTTTAAGATTTTGTGGGTTTTTTTTAAAACAAACAACGTCCGGCGGGTTCTGAACCCCGAACAATCTGGTGGATAAAAGTAATACACACCGCTGCGTCATCGAAGCACTTTAAGATATGAGTGGCATCGGTTGGATTTCATGTAGTATTGAAAACCGAATGCCTTTAATTAAAAAACAAACTCCCTATTCAAAGTAATAAATCAAAAAACCTCCAAAACCTCCAAAGCCCGAAAATAAGAAGATTAAAGGGCTAAAATTAATTTGGGAGATTTTTATGTAAGGGGGATTATTAAAGAAAATTTGTAAAAGATTTTTATGTATTTGGAGAGATAAGGTGAATATTTTCAAATCTTTTGGTTGAGGGCCAAATTGAGAAAATTTTATGTATTTAAAGGGGGCTTGAGATGAGAGTGAAATCAAGTTTTTTTTCAGGTGACGAAGTCTTGAAGCTGTGGAGTTAATCGGAAGAGAGGTCTTGTGGAGATTCTTTGAGTCATTCTTGCACGTCAGAGCGTTGTTATGCTGCCGAAGTTCTTGGAGAATGATTGTGGTGCTTTGTAATCGATTTTGGAGTTAATCAGATCGGTCTCTCTATTGGAGTGGACCCGAAGACGTAGTCACTTTCGTGACGAACTCCGTTATCAACTGTTTGCACTTCTCTTCTTTTCTCTCTTTCTGTCTCTCATCTCCTTCCTTTCTGTTATACTCACCTTGTTAATACTTTCATTCTGTTATTTCCTTAAGTTAATTTCGATTTAATTAACTTGAAATAATCATTGTAAAAGCATTGTAAAAGTTAAGCATTTAAATACTGCAATCTAGTCTAGATCCTATATAGATCAACTACCCATGCAAAACGATTTACCAATTCTGTAGCTCAATAGTTTGAGCACCCTCCAAGGTGGTTTAAAATGGAGTGAAATGAAATGAATTTAATAGTAGCCTATTATCAAAGCAACAACACAATGGTTCTTCCAAGAGTAGAACTTCATCAAACTACACTCTCCCACACACCAGCATTCAATATTGTATTTCCTTCATCCATCGCCATTGTGCAATGAGAGGATGCATGTCAGTGCAAAGAGTATATTGTATACATCAACATTTCACATATAGATATACACATACATATACATATACATATACATATACATATACATACATATACATATACATATACATACACATACACATATATATACATATACATACATATACATATACATATAAATATGCATATACATAAAAATATACATATATATATATATATAAATATACATATACATATATATATAAATATACATATACATATACCTAGAAACATACTTTTCGCCCTTCGTTTATTGGCTATAGTTATATTTGTGTAGTATTGGTACTACACTCATCACCATATGACCATTCAACAAGAAAAAGTAGAGAATCAGAAGTATGAACAATTAATAAATCATTTATGCAAAATACCCATGTGAAACATACATATATATGCATGTAAGCATATATATATATTTGTATACGTGTATACACATACATATAAATATATACATGTATACTTGTTTGAAGTATTCACCAGGATTTTTGTCAGCTTAGCCGTATGAAGGGTTTGCCAGCACTAGGGGACTGCCGGTCGGTGGGGAGGCAACCGTTCTTTTTTTTCTTGTGGTGACATGGGCGTTCACAATTACGTGAGTTGGTGGTGGTGGAGAATGTTGTTGTCATTTTTTGGGGGGGAGGGGTGAATGGTAATTGTTCGATGTGGACCTTTGAAAATACGTGGGTTGGTAATAGTGGAGGTGATCTCCTCAAAAGGTAGAAGATGAATGGTAAGTGCTTGCTCAGATGATGGTTAATGCATTCTATGGTTGTTGTATGATGGAGGTAGACAAAGTAAATGTGTACAGACGAAGTAAGTGTGATATTAAATGCATATATGGATATGCATAGATATATAGATGTTGACATATATATGTATATCTATACATATTACATATATAGATAGACACACATGTATAGAGCCGTGTATATATACAAAGTTAGTTTAATGAGTGTAAAGCCATATTCTTTGTAGGATCTCTTCGTATCTATTCAATTTATTTGTTAGAAGTTCCCAACAAGATTTTTTTCAGCCCAACCACGAATAAGAGCATGGAGAAATACCAGTAAAGCCTCTTTGATTAGTAAAAAAAGTATGGTTAGGGCTAGTAATTTTTGGCTGTCGAGTGTTATTCTAAAACCTCTTTTACAATTTCTCTATTTGTCTATAATATTTAGGGCCAACTGATGTAGGGAGAATTTTTAATTAAGTGTATGGCGTGCTACCTTTTGTGCATAGATTATTGCCACAAATTGGCTTTAGGAGCTCTATTTAATGCCACTTTGGGGAAGTTCTAGTAAAATATTATTTCTATCATCAAAAAAATATGGTTGGGGTTAGTTATTTTTGGTGCCCTTCTTTTATGTTTATAGTTATGGGGTATGTGCAGGATCATCATGGAAAAAACAGGCCCTTAAGTGGCAAAAAATTCAAAAAAATCAGAGTTAGGAAAATTGACGTAAAAACTTGAATACGTTATCTATATTATTTCCAAAATATGTAAGTATAGAATCTCTAGAAAATTGAATGTAGTTTCTAAACTACTAGGTTTAAAAAAAAAAAAATCTATTTGGTGAAAATTTGAAATTTCAATTCAGTGGTACTTAAACTTCAAGGAAAAAATAAGAAGTGGAGATTATCCTAACCACTAGCTTACAATAAAATGATAATAATTTTTATAATATTTTAGATATAAGTGAAGGGACTCATGCCTAAAGATGTGAAATTACATATTTTGTAATTTTTTCCAAGAAGAAACAATTAATTATGATTTTTATTACAACTTTTAAAAAAATATAAAAATTCGTATGTTTGACCACCTTAACTTGGTCAAAACTTCATGAATTCAATTTTTCTTTTTTTAATCCTATATTATTCGAAGCATAGAATGTGACGCATGTTTTGGATTTAAAAAATGTGATGTACTGTTTGAAAGCTATAGATGTTTTCCAATCAGCCTATCAATTAGGACTTTAGCCATAATTTGAATGGAAAGTAAATAATAATTACTTATTAAATTCAAAGTAAAGCATAATTTATATTTGTGGAAAGCTGAGAATATATTTTAAAAACCCTATTCGTTTCATCACTTTTGGGTAAAAAGATAGTCGTCAGCCACATACCCATCATATTGCTAGTTTTTGGCCCATCATGATCCTGCACATACCCTATGCCTATGCATTCTTGGGTTTATATGTGGGCATTGCTAATTACGTGCTTTGGATGGTGTACAATGGAGGTGGACGAAGTAAATGTAGTTAGACAAAGTAAATGCGCTATTGAATTTAGCATTCTGGGAAAGTATACCCTAATTAAGTTGCAATGTGCAAAGAGAAATTGTGGTGTTGGTTTCATAGCAGACAATTGTCAATAGATAGCTTCGTTTATCTAATTGCAGAAATTATTGACTATTTTCAGGATCACATTGTATATATATTAATTTTACCTTTATACTCACTCTTTATCCTTCCTTTTTTATTTGTGGTGATGTAGCTCAAATTTTCAATGAAGCTTGTGGGGTAACACTGATTTTTACATGGGTGCTTTGCATAGATGATTAATGTATTGTTAATATCTTGTTGTTTTATGTTTCTATCTTTTGCGTTATACCCATTTTCGACACTTGGAAGAAATTTTCGGTCTTTGGTAGTGGAGAGACTGTAGTGAAATCTTCTTTCTTTCATCAAAAAAATATGGATAGGGTTACTAATTTTTTGCTATTGAGTAGTATTCTAATACCTCTTTTACAATTTCTTGATTTCTCTATTTCACCAGCTTGTGTTGTGGTAGAAGATGCCACAAACTTAATCTACTATTTTTTTTTGTGGTGATGCGAACCTTAGTAAATAATTGGTTGGTGCTGATGGAGAATGTTGTCCTCGATATGGGGAAGTCGAATGGCAAGTGTTTTTTTCCATGAAGACCAATGGGTCCTGTCATTGCATGATGTTGGTAGGTGGAGTAAATGTAATATTAAAATTCCTCCATGCTCATAAATTTATGCATATATAAATAACCATACACATGTATATATATATAATATATATATACATAGATACATGTATATATATACATACATACATACATGTATATATATATATATACATATTTACACATGTATATACATATGTCATACGTAGGGAGCACTACAATGGCTCGTTCGACAATGCAACTTAACAAATACATTTTCTTCCCTTACAAAGAAAAAGAAGAATGACAAATTACAGTTTGTTATAGGAAGCTTTGGATAGATGATGGGAAAAGATTACCATGCAACACACACACACACACACACATATATATATACAGGTATATACATGTGTATAAATATGTATATATGCATAAATACATGTATGCATGTTTTACTAAGAGGTGTGTTAGAATTTCCCTATTTCTCTATAATACTTAATATCTTATTGTTGTATGTTTCTATCTCTGAGGTTAAACATACACAAATCGTATTGACGGCTCAGGTGATGGAAATCCCATCAGAAACTTCTAACAAATAGAAAACACTCTACATATCTATATATTTGCAATTTCTCCATACATACACGTCGGCACCATATTAAAATCAAAAGCATAGGACGCCAATGAATATGAAAACATACAGATCGAAACACATGAATATATTTTGTTCATACTTGAAAAAGGGCAGTGTTAGATAAGATGTAGGCATACCTTGTGTGTGCAACTGGCTGCAGTATGAATAGAAGAAAAGGAGGCATGCTTTCCACCCCACCATATTGGGTGATGCAGTAACCTAGCCTATCATAGAATCCCCAACTCAGAGCATACTTTTCCAATGACAAATCTTAAGCATTATGCATTGTTTAAAGCTCAAAGCATTAACCTAAGAATTTTCTTTAGTTGAAATCACTGGTATACATTTTTTTAGGGTATGTGTAGGATAATCTTGGAAAAAAAAGGCCCTTAAGTGGTAAAAAAATTAGAAAAATCAGAAATAGGCAACTTGACATAAGAATTTGAATAATTTATCTATATTATTTTAAAAATATGTAAGAATAGAATCTATAGCAAATTGAATGTAGTTTCTAAACTACTAGTTTTTTTAAATGTATTTGGTGAAAATTTGAAATTTCAATACAGTAGTACTTAAATTTCAGGGAAAAAATAAGAAGTAGGTGTTTGTCTGACCACCCTAACCACAATAAAATGATAATTTTTTTTTATAAGATTTTAGATATAAGTATAGGACTCATGTCTTTTTATAAGATTTTAGATATAAGTATATGACTCATGTCTCACTGTGATGCATATTTTTTTGTAATTTTTTTCCACGTAAATAATTAATTATGAATTTTTTATTACAACTTTTAAAAAATATAAAAAACTCATATGTTTGACCACTTTAACTTGGTCAAAACTTCATGAAATTCATTTTTTATTTTTTTAATCATATATTATGTGAAACATAGAATGTGACGCATGTTTTGGACTCAAAAAATGTGACACCGTTTGAAAGCTATAGATGTTTTTCAATTAGTCTACCAATCAGGTTTTTAGTCGTAATTTGAATAGAAAATGAATAATAATTACTTATTAAATTCAATGTAAAGCATAATTTTATTGGTGGGAAGCTGAGAATCTCCTTTAAAAACCCTTTTCATTTCATCAATTTTGGGTAAAAAATAAGTCGTCAGCCACATACCCATCATATTGCCACTTTTTGGCCCATCATGATCCTGCACATACCCTTTAAAAATATGTATAGTTGTATGATTTATGACAAAGGGTTACACACGTAGTTCTAAAATAAGAGATGTCACCATATTAAAATAAAAAAAATGGAGTCTAACTGAATGTGTAAATATATATATATGGAAAGATAGGAAGAAATAACATGCATATTTGCAAAACATAAGTGCTAGATAGGAGCTATGCATACCTTGTAGCTGCAAGTAGACATAGTCTAAATAGAAAGAAAGAAGTCCCACTCTCCACCTTGTAGTATTGGGCCATGCAGCCTCATGGGCTGTTAGCAAATTCCAAAGGAAGAACATAGATTATCTGCCCACAAAACCGAAACACAATCAAATATCGAAAAATAAGAATTCTGAAGCATAATAGGTTGTTGAAATCTGGTATCACTAACATGATAATTTTCTTTAGTTGCAATCAGTGGTATACATTTTAAAAATATATGTACTTTATCATTTATTAAAAAATAATTTGACATGTACTTGTGAAATAAGGAATGCAATAAAGGATATATAGGCTTACCTTCTATATAAATAGAATGTAGTTTGAGCTTTTATGCTATTGCAAATATGTGATGAAAAGCCTATCTACTACTGCGGAGAAGTGTAACTGGTGAAATAGAATATGTTGTATATTTGTAGCAACCAATGTATAACGGTGAAAGGAAAAGCCACAAAACCGATGGTTGTTCTCCTCCCTGCCATATTGACACCATGAAGCCTCATGGGCTCTAGCCAAACCCCAAAGCCAAAAAATCATGTGATGAGCTTGATGCATAGAGGCTTCATGAAACATTTCATGTTGTTGACACCCTTCTCCTTAATGACATCAATTGTTTCATGAAGCATCTATGCATCAAGCTCATCCTTGTAGGAAGCGAATGTGATATTGAATATTGTAGTGCAAGAAAGTATACTCCAAAATATGCAAGAAAATATTTTCATTTAGTTGCATTTTTAGAATATGCATTGTGGCATAATGAATATGTGTTCCATAATATGGAAGAAAATATATTGATTGAGTTGCATTGTGACAAGAGTGCAACCCTAGACACAAAAATTTACGCACAAAACTAGATAATAATTTTATTATTCAAAAATTTTACTTCTTACATGCAAAGGATTACAAATCCTCAAGCTCTACAATACGTGCAAGCTACAAAAAATTACAGTCACTACCGAATCCCCTTTCGCAGCATGTGAACTCTTTTTCCCCAAAAAACTATAAAAATAAAAAAATCCCCCCATAAATAGCTCCTTTTCCATTTTGGAGCGAAACAACATTTTAATTATCATATTTTTGCAGTTTGGTGCCACAAATTACAATTTGAAATTCAAAATTTAAAACATCATTCGAAAATTAGCACATTTTGAAAGTGTACCAACTTCTAGGAGCCATAGTTTTCGATTCGAGACTCCATTTTTCGAGCCGTTTGAACTGTCAAAAAGGTCTTTGAGTCAAGAACATGCTTGAACTTCACTATGCTAATTTCAACAAGTTTTTGGGTCATTTCAGGGCCGTTTAGTTCCTCAAACCTGATCTGGAAGGTTTTGAGGTGTATTTCTGGGAGACTGAAACTGTAATATCTTTCAAACTGGGAATGCTCTCGGCCTGATTCTTTCACCAATCTTCTTATTTTTCCATTCTAAATCCTCCCATATAATTTTTGTCCCCAAACACCTTCAAATTCCAATACCTACTAAAAATAGCAGTTGACCAGAAAAGGAAAAAAGAAAAACTAAAAGTGGGGATTTACATTATGATGAAAAGGGTATCCATAAATGCAAAGACATCTACAAAAGGATAACCAAAGGAAACATAAAGTTAATGCATATTTTTGGGTGATAGAAGATTGCCCTTACACCATTGGATGCTCCTGCATCACATTGTCAGAATAGCCATTTTACCGTTGTGAATATCTTACATATATTCCATTAAAATCCACCAAAGACATTTGTATATGAAAAACTATTTGCAAATGTATGTATGCATATGCATTCTATTTTTGATAGGGATACAAAGGGGCTAATAGTACAAAATGTGTATAAAAACAAAGATGCACAGAGTGTATATATGCATAACTTCATCAAAGTATACTTTCCCATATTGCAACATTGAATATTGTCCCTCATGCAAAAAAATATTTAGCACTCAGCTTCCACATATCAAGGCTACCATCTTGACCACACCCAACCCATGTTTAGATATAGACAACCAGGGAAATTGTAATAGAACTCTATAAACATCAACAAATGAGTCGATCCTTGCTAATTTCCAAATGAATCATTCAAACATAGCTCTCGAAGGTAACACCTATTTTGTCTATGTTATGGCAATAATTATTTGATGCAATGATCTGTCCAAAATGCTTATAGCACCATAGACTTAATTGGAAATTTAAGTTGCATTGTTTGGTATTCAATATTGTGGAGAAAAGATTTATACAAAAATCCATGTAAAATGACTTACAAAATTCATAAAACACAATGGCTTTTTGGACAATGCAACTTGAGCAATATATTTTCTTTCCTTACAAAGGAAAAGAACTACAAATTAGAGTTTGTTATAGGAAGCTTTGAGCAGATGACCAAAAAAGAGTATCATGCAACATATACACATACACACACACATATATATTTATGTACATACACATATAGAAACACATATACATATACATATATATTGATTAAGTTACATTGTGCAAATAGCGAGTGTGGTGTTGGATTGGTAGGATACCATTGTTAAAATCGTCACATTCTACACTGTCCTATAACATATCTGCCATTCCATATTGCTACATTCAATATTGCATTTACTTTGACCAACCACATTTACTTCATCCACCGCCATAGGGGTGATCCCACAATAGTGGTTTACACTTTTTGGCCTAACTGGACACTAATATTTTTTTTTTTAACACAATCTCCACATTCGAGCACCTATAGTGATTAAACCGTAAGGAATTTGAAGATGATGTAAACTAGAGTCTTGTCACATTTTGTCTGTAGATTCTAAAAATATTTTTTTCAATTTTTTTGGAATCAGATTGCACTTATTTTTCCATCTCCCACAAAATTGGTTTTTTTCAAAAATAGCATTTTAAAAAGTGACACATCAATAACGCATAACTTTTTTTCCATGAAGGATAAAATTCCAATTCTTTCAAATTTAGATTTCTAACTCCAATATCTAGTGCTTCCACTTGGTTAGATAGTTTTTTATTGAATATTTTTTCTTTAATCAAGTTTGAAGTCAATCAAATGACAATTTAGACATAGCGCGACCGTATAACATAGTATGTATCGAAACTCTTCTCTTTTTTTTTTGTTGGATCAAGGACTTCAATATCTGGTGCACTCATATTTTTAATTTTTTTTTTTTATAATGTTCTATTTTTCCACTTGTGCAGAACAAAGATTTTTGTTTTCGATGAAAAACCTATATTTAATAAAACTTAAAAAACAGATAGATAATAAAACCAAAACATACTAAAATTATATTCATTAGATAGCTCGTTCTGAGGGCTACTCGATTCCAAGTTTGGTTTCTAAATATTCCCCCATTTTCATCCCCAACCGGAGCTTGAAAGCGTAAAATTTTAGGTTTTTTGTGTGAACACATTAAAAAATTAGGGAAAAAGGGGGTTCGCTAGAACCAGGGGGGTTCTAGCGAACTAGGGTTCATTCGAACCCTGGTTCATTCGAACCCTGGTTCATTCGAACCCTAGTTCATTCGAACCCCCACAAATATGCATTTTTCCTTTGTTTTTGGGCGGGAAATATGGGCCCAATAGTTAATGGGTTCGCTCGAACCCTAGTTCGGTCGAACCCCTTTATGGTTCGGTCGAACATGTAGGTTCATGCGAACCCCTAAAACCAATTTTTTTCCATGGGGTCATTTTTTCTCAAATTTCCTTCCTCTTCAAAAGTGTAAACCACTTATGTGGCTTCACCCATAGTACAACAACCACAAAAAGCATTAAGCCTATATACTTTATCACAGGTTTTGTAGCACACTAGTGTTAAAACCCTCCAACCTGCTATCAAAAGGAACAATAAGAAAAGCCCAAAAGGCATGAACAATAAATTAATCATTTATACAAAAATATCGATGTAAAACATGCACATTTATATATACATGTAAACATATGGACATATATTTTTTGTTTGCATAATGCAAATTAATCAAAATATACTTTTCCAAACTACTACATTCAATATCACATTTACTTCATCCATCCACATTTACCTTACCTACCTCCATCATACAACAACCACAAAATGAATTAACCATCAAGCGAGAAAGCACTTACCATTCACCTTCCGCCTTTCAAGGAGACCACCTCCACTGCCACCAACACACATATTTTCAAAGGTCCACGCCGAACATTTACCATTCACCTTCCCCATTACAGCAATAACATTCTCCACTGCCACCAACCTACATATACATACATACATACATACATACATACATACATACATATATATACATACATACATACATACATACATACATACATACATATATATATAGATATATATGTAGATATAGATATGTACAGACATATATACACTCTATGAATCTTTCGTGTTATACACATTTTGTACAATTAGTATGATGAAAACTAAATTGTGCTAACACAAAAAGATGTAAAATCTTTGTGTATATATTTTGATATATTCTAATGTTTAAACCATCCTATTCCTTTTGTAATTATTCATATATATAGAATTATATAGACATGCATACACATATATACTTTGTTATATGTTTGTGTAATTGCTACTTTACATATATCTATCATTATACATGTAATTTCATATTCACAACACAACAGTTTCAAAACTCTCAGATTTGTTACAGAACAAACTCAAGGACGACTATTCTTGCAATAGCCTCATACACAAGCAACACCACAATGGCTCTTTCGACAATGCAACTTAACCAATACATTTTCTTGCCTTACAAAGAAAAAGAACAATGGAAAATAACAATTTTTTATAGGGAGCTTTGAATAGATGATGAAAAAAGAGTATCATGCAACATATTGGTAGAAGCCAAGCAGTCTATGTAACAGTTGTAAGAGGTATTAATATGATGCTTAAGATTCAGATGTATGTTGGTCTCCAGTGTTAACATGATAGTTCTTTTACAATTTTCCTATTTCTCTATATTATCTAATTGTAAATAGCGGAGCCCAACTTTACTCTATATATATATATATATGTATCTATATAAATAAATGTATATATATGTATGTGTATAGAAGTATGTGTATATATATGTACATGTATATATATGTTTCCATATATGCATATCTATATATACGTATATATGTATATATATGTATTGTGGTGTAACTGCACAACAAGAAGTAAATGTAATATTCAATGTTACAGTGTGGGGAAGTGTACTACAAAATATGTAAGAAAATATATTGATTCACTTGCATTCCCAAGACAGTCATTCTAGCATTATCAATATGTTACACATACTACAAAATTAAATGATCTGTTCTTATCAAAATGTCAATACTATACAACTCAATGCTATAATTGTATAGTCATAATTTTTACAGAGCATAGAAAATAGTTATACATGCTACTTTAAACTTTACTTAAAATCGCAGTCTAGATAATTACACATAAACATAATATACAAACCTGTTTAGATATACATATGTGTGCATATCTTTGTCTAGAGATATGCATATGTATATCTTCCTATATGGGTATTTTTATACATCAATCAGGGAATTGAGTACATATATATATGTGCATATGTATCTATCTATCTTCCAGGGAACTCAATACAATTTTCCTCTTTCTGTGTGATATTTACTAGTAAACAAGTGTTATTCTAATACCTATTATATAATTCCTCTATTTTTTTTCAATATCTACTACGAAATAATGTAGCTCGAATCTTATATCAATATGTTTCATGATTTCATTTTCCCCTCATCTATTTCAAGCTTTACAGATACTGCAGGATTAAATACTTTCTTGTTATGAAATACCAACTTTAAACAAATACCCTATCAACCAAAGATATAAAGTTCAATAGATAAGAGACAATGCAACTATTTCTATCTTTTGCAGTTAAAGTTGCAAGCGCATTTAGTCAACAATTACATACATTACTTGTCTTGTGTGAATATGTATCGAGTATTATAGAGAAATAGGGAAATTGTTACAGAACCAATACTAAAACATATACACATGCACGCCTTTATGCACATCCTATCACTTCATGAAACAGGCAGGCAAAGTAAATGCAAAAGTGAATGTTGGCCTATGGAAAAGTATACTTTGATGAAGTTTTATTATCAAGAGAGCCATTGTGGTATTTGTTTGATAGCATGCTATTATTAAATACACACACACACACACTGTAATGCCCCGCCACACAACCCTAGAGGAAGTTGCAATTCATTACTTAAACGTACCAATTTTTTTTTTTGTTTAAGTACAAATAACATGTAAAATGAATACATATTGCCAACAACCTCTAAGGCCACGAGACAAAGATTACTTAAAACCCAAACAACAATTAACATCAAAAGAAACCAAAACATTAATCGCTTACAGAATTAAGATTACATACAACCCAAACAAGATAAATTACAACAAGGATAATAAATAACTCAAGATTCCAATTAACAACGTTTAAACAATATGATTACAACACTCATTCCCCGAATGAGGTAAGTCCAATAATCATGATTACAATTTACAAACTCCACCTCAATAACAAATGAGGGGGTAATAAAATACAATAAGAACCTGAGAGAACAAGACATGAGAAGAAACTGATTCCCACGAGCTCTCCCACTGGAAATCACGACCACACGAACAAGAAGAAGAGCCAATGGAAAAGAATGCACGCCACCTGACCACGTGGAACCCAAAGGCCCCACTCCCTCCATGCTAGGAGATAGTAACAAGGATTTCCTAGACAAGACCATCTACCACTAGACACAGGCTAACACAAAAACTGAACTGCAAACAAGAACATATTCCACATCACTTAACATCATGGTTACAATGCTTCCAGAGTACAAAATCGAGTACAATCACTGTACAAAATAAACCAATGGTACAACACCATACTGACTGTTGTCATAGGAGGAGTGTCATCGCAAAGGCTGCATTGGTTATCCAATGGTGTTCTTCCTAGGTCCCGGCCCCCCTCTAGGGATATCCTGGTAACCTCTCACGAACCCGGCCATATGCACACCAGAGCGGAATCGGTTATCTTTCGAGAAGACAAGATAACGATCTTGCCATTCCAGGCCTTCCTGACTCATCTCAAGTCTCGTACAAGCCCTTGAGCCAATGAGCGAGGCTAAATTATCTTATTAATGTTCAAAGCTACTCTCTCCCTAGTAAGTTATTTAATTTTCACTTAATTAACTGACTCTCACACGAGTTATCCTGGAACCACTTTGGGCCCGCACTCGTTTGAAAGCCACTCCCCTATCGACAACACATAACTCAACCACATGCCAAGGGTAGACAATGCACTAACACTTATCACAAATAATCAATACACCTCAACAGGTAACACATCACTACGGATGTCCAAAACTGAAACCAAAGCATGCACTACCCAAGGCTAACACAAGGTTGACTAACATAATGACAACCCACATAAAGAACTGATAACAAGACTCAACCTTAAACCATAAGGTCACACAACCCGTTCATAGTAACCAGGTTTCTTTTGAAGCATATCTCATGCACTACCCAAGAGAGACAATAACAAAACACAAGAGACATAACATCACTTCAAGATAACACAACTGGAAGGCTTACATAAACAAATAACTCCAAAAGAATAAACAACTCGATCAAGGGTTCCCTAACCTCTGGAAACCAAACTTAGTACAACCAAAGTACACTCACAAATATACAATCATATGATATTGCCCATACACCGAGAATGAATGAAAACACCACTAGAAAACATTCTAAGCTACTAAATAAGCTAATATTAGGATTTCTTAAATCCAAGTCACGTGAGGACACCTTGCATGTAATCAATTTAAATGATTACCATTCTTTGCAAATTCTCAAAAGTAAATCAAATCACATTTTTACACTAAAATAACAAATCAGAAATTTGAACAAGCGAATAGATCTGAAATGATCTCATTCAAAGAATTCATATGCATTTTCTATCATTCCCTATTATAATATGAAATATTATTCTCAAAAATCCACTTTTAAACAAAGTCCAATTTTCACAATTATCCAGGTTCCACCATTGATGAAGTATGAAAAAGCTTAAAATTTAAAATTCAAAAATAAAATAATGTAAGAATACCCTTTTGATTCAAAAGTGCCCAACAACACACTTTTAACATAAAAACACCAATTAATTTTAAACCAATTTTCACAAATATCCAGGTTCCACCATTGATGAAGTATGAAAAAACTTAAAATTTAAAATTCAAAAATAAAATAATGTAAGAATACCCTTTTGATTCAAAAGTGCCCAACAACACACTTTTAACATAAAAACACCAATTAATTTTAAACCAATTTTCACAAATATCCAGGTTCCACCATTGATGAAGTATGAAAAAGCTTAAAATTTAAAATTCAAAAATAAAATAATGTAAGAATACCCTTTTGATTCAAAAGTGCCCAACAACACACTTTTAACATAAAAACACCAATTAATTTTAAACCAATTTTCACAAATATCCAGGTTCCACCATTGATGAAGTATGAAAAAGCTTAAAATTTAAAATTCAAAAATAAAATAATGTAAGAATACCCTTTTGATTCAAAAGTTCCCAACAACACACTTTTAACATAAAAACACCAATTAATTTTAAACCAATTTTCACAAATATCTAGGTTCCACCATTGATGAAGTATGAAAAAGCTTAAAATTTAAAATTCAAAAATAAAATAATGTAAGAATACCCTTTTGATTCAAAAGTGCCCAACAACACACTTTTAACATAAAAACACCAATTAAAGCCTCTAATTAAAATTGGGCATGGTAACCTTGTATTTGGAAAAATTCTCAAAAATTTCTCAAAATAAATTCTACACTATCAGCTTGATTCAAATAAAATACATGAAAGGATTCCAACATACTACCAATACAATTAGAATCATTCAAACCATTTAAGATCAAGTAAATATGAAGAAATGATAAAATACCTCCATTCCTAAGCAAGAAATTCAAATGATAGGATGTTTGCACATAAGCAACAAGAGCACGTAAGATCGCAGCCATCACTTGCTTTCCCCATTCCTATCCAAATGCAGTTGATCCCATGCAATTTCATGCCCAATTGCTCCCACAATGAACAAATCAATTTTCCTTCAAAAGGAGGGTTTTCTTTTCCCTCACATTTTCTCTCCAAAAAAATTATGTATTCCAAATATAGTCAACTCCCCTAAAAATATCTTTTCCACCCAAAGTTATTGCATTTTGAAGATATTTTGAATTTTAAATAACTCAAAACAAAATTCCAATTTCTAAATAGAATTCAACATATTTTAAAACCTTCCTTTCACACAAACTAATTTAAATCTTTTAACACTTTTAATTCAAGGAATAACTTAATCAATTCCACACAATTAATTTAATTAATCAATAAATAAATCTAATCCAAGGTTAGATTATTTTATTAATTAAATTAAATTAATTAATAAAGTAAATAACATTCCTAGAATTACAACCAAATAAATTTAATCAATAGTTAAGCAACCTAAGCTGTTTAACTTGAATTTAATTAAAGACCAAGGTGATCAGGGCAACATGAAACAACCAAACCCGACTACAACCCGACGACACACGGTGACTAGGGTAATGACTTGACACAGAAAACCTAGCTACTATCTCCTAATTAATTTCCGTTGGTCAATGGACATGCTCAAACCTGAAAACTAGGTGGAGTCGATGTCATGTACTTGCCAACCTGCAACAAAGAGCATGTCGAACATGCATATATACATAATATGATCAATCAAACCGTGAAGAGGAAATCTCAGAATCGTAGGGCACTCGCAAGCAAGTGATACAATCCTATCCCCTTCACCAATACAATATCACTAACTAACGCATCTAACATCAATAACATGATCATCAGCATAAAACATCGTTAAATCAAATATCTTCTAAGTTAATCCAAAACATGCCATAGGGGTAACATTAGGATAACATCACATCGAAATATAACATCCACATTGTATAACAATTGCCATCAAAAGCAACCTAGTTCCAAAGTCAAAGCATAATCAAACACAACCATTACAAAGAAAACACTGCCGATCAAAGAGCCAAAACGGAGGGGTGTTACACACACATATATATACATTCCCACACACCAACATTCAATAAATTATATGTATATTGTCTTTCGCTACCGTGGAACAATAGGATGAATTGATGCTCACGCCAAGAAACACTTACCATTCACTCTCCCTATATCAAGGACACTATTTTTTAACAACACCAACCTACGTAATTGCCAAGCTCCACATTGCAGCTCAAAAGAATTGGTGAGCATATGTATGCAAAGCCTACTCACTACTAAAAACCTAATAACATATATATGCATTAGGTTAGTAAGAAAGCATAAACATATTAGAGATACAATGAGTTTGGTGGCTGGCAGGCCCTATTCCTTGCAATTCATTGGCCTCCACTCCGTTATAGGGTAGATTGGAGGGTTCTAAAGCTGTCATTTTATGCAATCAGTACATTGTTTTACTTGGGTGTTTTCTATAAATGGTTAATTCATTGTTTATCTTCTATAGGTTTTTCCCATGGATGTCTACCTATATGGTTTGAAGTTTCCAACAGGGTTTTCATCAGAAGAGCCGTGAATAGGATTTTTTTATGGTTAACCGAGCAAAGATAGAAACATATAAGAAGATATTAACAATAAATTAATCATCTATGCAAAACACCCATGTAGAAAAGAGTATAACTCGACAAACTTGATTGAAAATTTGAGTTGTATCACTTGACACTAAATATTATAGAGAAATAGAGAAATTCTAAAAGAGGTATTAGAATAACACTAATGTAGGTTGGAGTCTCAATTAAGTGGAGTCACCCTACCAATAAGCATCTCTTAAACCTCTATTAAATTTTTGAGTAACAATCATTTTGGGCCTGGGTCCATTCCATTTGTAGAGTTGAATCGATGGGAACCTTTTTAAGAATAAGACCTTACACATATGGCTTCCTACCATAACATTCAATATTGGAAGCTCTATTTATTGTGGGTTTAGGGAAATTACAGTTAAATCTTCTTCCTTCCGTGAAAAAATTATGGTTGGGGTGAGTAATTTTTGTGGCCCTTGTTTATTCTTTGTAGTTATCAGTATGCATTTTTGGCTTCATACCCATTCCTATAGGGGCAACTGTACTTAAATCTTCTTAATCTTATCAAAAATATTGAGCTACATTTCCTCACACTAAATATTAAGAGAAATAGAGAAATTCTAAAAGAGGTATTAGAATAAGACTAATGTAGCTTGGAGTCTCAATTAAGTGTAAATATATATATGGAAAGATAGGAATAAATGACATGCATATTTGCAAAATAGAAGTGCCTACTCTCTAGGAGCAATTGTACTTAAATCTTGTTTCGCTCACCAAAAAATATGGTCAGGACTAGTAATTTTAGTGCACCCCATTTGTTGTTTTAGTTTTTTGTGTGCATCTTTGTCGTTAGATGCATTAACATAGGAGCAGTTGGAGATTAACATAGGAGTGATTGCATATATATAGATATGTAGATTTTTTGTTATTTGTTTGAAGTTTCTGTTGGAATTTTTGTTAGCGAAGCCAAAACAACCCTCCAAATACCAGCCCTATTAAAGGTTTAAAAATTCATAAAAATATTTGGACAATGAAAGAGCATCTAAGAAATATCACAGATATGCAACATTATATATATATACATATACAAATACACACACACACACACACACACACACACACACACACACACACACACACACACATAATATCATAGTGTCAAAAACTATACTATGATAAAGTTGCATGCTTCAAACAACTATTATGGTGCTGTTATCACACCATTTTGTAAAGGCTATTTGTTCAAAGTTTCCAACAAGACTTTCATCAAGCCAAACATGAATAGGATTTTCTATCTAATAGCTCTTTTACAATTTGTGTTTTTTGAAAAATAGAGGACACTTGTCCAAGGATTTTACTAAGACCATAGAGCTTGCCTATTAAACAAAGGATTTGCCTAAATGTTCCTCATTGGTGAATAGACAGTAATAACCAAAACCATAAACCAATGGCAAACTAATTACTAACCCTAAGCATATTTTTCCTTAGAAGAAAGGACATTTAATTGCAATTCGTCCATCCATATAGAACAACAATATCTTTCAAATCTCAACAATGGGTATAATGCAAAAGATGCAAACATTTGACAAGAAGACTATATATATATATCCGACACGCCAACATTCAATATTGCATTTACTTCGTCTGTGGCCATCGTGCAACAACATGGAAAATTGGGCCTTGTGGCAACATACACTTGCTATTCAGATTCCCCGTATCCAGCACACCATTCTCGACCGTAGCCAACCCATGTAATTACCAATGGCCATGTTAGCACACAAAATAAATGGTGCCCTCCCTGCCAGTCGACAATATATATATATTTACTAACCCTAAGAATATTTTCTTAGGGAAGAAAGAACATTTAACATGAATACCTCCATCCATATAGAACAACAATATCTTTCAAATCTCCATAATGGGTATAATGGAAAAGAAACAAACATTTGACAAGAAGACAAATAATAAATCAACCATCTATGCAACCTGCTCATGTAAAACAACATACAATATACATATATATACATACATGTGAACATGTATATATATATCTATATATATATACATGTATACAGCTATATATATGCATACATCTATATATATACACATTTATACATCTATATATATATACACATCTATATATATATACACATCTATATAGGAGATTATGAATGAACAATCAAGTGTTCTTGTTACATATTTAAAATATGTTTTGATGCATAATTTGTGCATTTCACTTTGTTTGGGTGATGTTGTATGACATAGGGGGTATGTGTTAAATCCTCTCTTCATCAATAGGAGTAATTTTATATATATGAATATGTAGAGGGTTTGTTATCTTTTTGAAGTTTCCAATGAGATTTCCATCAAATGGGTCCTCAATAGGATTTTCCATGCAATAATTATTTTGTAATGTGTCAATTTGTATACAATATTTAATCCCACAAAATGTGGCACAGTTTTTCAATATAGTATATGGAAGGGAGGTGGATGGTAATTATTTCCATGTGTGAGTGTTTACAGATTCTAGCATTGTTGTACAATGGGGGATAGATCAAACAAATACAATATTAAGTGCTAGCAGCTACGAAAGTATACTTTGATTAAGTTGCATTTTCAAAATAGCCATTGGGTTTTAGAACTGTGGCACTGTGCAATCTGTAGGTCATTTTGCTTGGGTGTTTTGTATAAATGGTTTATTTATTATTTATGTTAAAACTCTTTTTCTCTAGAATTTGTAAGTCATTTTCCATGTATGGCTATCGTTATGGTCTTATATGGATGGGGAAATTGCAAATATACAAATATATAAATATATGCAGTGTTTGTTATTTGTTTAAAGTTTAACAAGATTTTGTCATCCGAGCCTTACAATATATATATATATATATATATATATATATATATATATATATATATATATATATATATATATATATATATATATATATATATATATATATATATATATATATATATATATATATATACTAACCCTAAACAGATTTTCTTAGGGAAGAAAGGAAATTTAACATGAATACCTCCATCCATATAGAACAACAATATCTTTCAAATCTCCACAATGGGTATAACGGAAAAGATACAAACATTTAACAAGAAGGCATAGACAATAAATCAACCATCTATGCAACCTACTCATGTAAAACAACATTATACATATATATATATATATATATATATATATATATATATATATATATATATATATATATATATATATATATATATATATATATATATATATATATATATATATATATATATATATATGTTCATATGTATATCTATATGTTCACATGTAATATATATATATATATATATATATATATATGCATGCATATATATATATATGCATGCATATACATGCATGCATATATATATATATATGCATGCATATATATGCATATATATATATATATGCATGCATATATATATATACATGCATACGTATACTGGATGTCAAGTGTTAACCCACATGAAGGTTAAGGAATGTTGTTGTTGTGCTCTTTTGTGTTCCTGATTTATTGGTTGTAGCTATCTCTATGCACCTTCGGTGCTCTTCCTGTCACCGTGGGTGCAATTATAGGTAAATCTAGGTTCTTCCATCTAAAAATATGGACATGGTTCATAATTTTATTGCCGAATTACAGATTAAGATAGGAGTAATTGTATATATATGGATATGTAGAGGGTTTGTTATCTATTTGAAGTTTCCAATGGGATTTCCATCAAACGGGTCCTCAATAGGATTTTTCATGTAATAACTGTTTTGCAATGTCTCAATTTGTCTACAATATTTAATCCCACAAAATAGGGCACAATTGTTTTATGTAGTATATTGAAGGGAGGTGGACGGTAAATGTTTTCATGTGCGAGTGTTTACAAATTCTAGCATTGTTGTACAATGGGGGATGGATCAACCAAATACAATATTAAATGTTGGCGGCTGTGAAAGTATACTTTGATTAAGTTGCATTTTCAAAATAGCCATTGGGTTTTAGAACTGTGGCATTGTGCAATCTGTAGGTCATTTTGCTTCGGTGTTTTGTATAAATGGTTTATTTATTGTTTATGTTAAAACTCTTTTTCTCTGGAATCTATAAGTCGTTTGCCATGGATGTCTACTGTAATGCCCGCCGTGCAAACCCCAGAGAACACACACAATGTAATAATTTTTTTTTTATAAAAAAACAATTAAATTAAACATGTACTAACATATAATCATAATCACATAACACATTACATAACATTAACACACATAGTTCTCTGGGGCACGTGAGATTACGTCGCAACAACTAAACATAAATAAAGATAAAGATTATAACATAACCATTAACTTTATAATAATCATAAACAATGTTACATCCCATAACCATGATGCGAGTATAGTAACCATCGCATAATTACATCCATGATAAATCTCTTAAAAGAGATACAAACGATCCCAACTATTACATCATTGTTTCAATATTACATTACAATCTTTGATACTGAATTACATTGAACTTCCCAACATGGGGATTGATACAAGAATAATGAACATGAAGTACAACTGATCACTGGAACATCTGCACTGCGGAAAGCTGAGAAGACAAGATGTTGAAGGGGAACCCAACTGGTGCGGAGCACGTTCCACCCAACCATGTGAATTACGAAGTAACTCACCCCCCGTGCTCAGAGGTGACGAGGAAGTGAACCCGACCATGAATGTCAACCGACTCAACCACAACATGATACAAACAAGTACAACCCAAGTATGCAATGCAAAACCATCAACGTACTCAAATCACATAACAAATAAAACCAGAAACTCATTACGATAACATGAAGTACTAACACTTAACAATCACGAACCAGATCACAAGAAGTCAAAGAAAACTCATAAAGAGATAACATCCAGAGGCAACAACAACAAAACAACAAGGGTGCCAAGTGGAGAGTGTCATCGCATAGCTCTCATGGGATTTCCTGGCCCTTCCTCCAACTGAGGCGCCGGCACCCATCTATGGATATCCTGGCCCTTCCTCCTAACTGAGGCGCCGGCACCATAGGGTAGCTAATGCGGAGCCAGTAGTCTCTCGTGAAGACGAGACTATGACTATGCCGACCACGGCCTTCTCAGTCTATCACTAGTCTAAGGTAGCCCTAATGCATAGCCGAGGAATCCAATGTTTTATTATCTTGTGTTTTTAAACTACCCAACCCCCTAAATCTATTATTTAGGTTATCACTTGTTTACTACTCTTCGAGGGTTATCCTGGCCCTTCCTCATCCGAGGCGCCGGCGCCCACGAAGAGCCACTCTCCCTCCTATGACCCCTAACATAACTCAAAACAGGCAAGGGTTGGACTAACACATATAAGTCATAAAACCAAAATCCAATACACGAGGCATTAACCATCTCGCAACTGCACATAAGCAACAAACTTGCAAACCCGTCCAACCCTTCCTAACATAACCCCAATAACGCTCAAAAAAGCATAAACAAGGTAAATACACTTTAAATCACAAGCCTCTGGAACAGGATTAAATACGATAGTGTTCCCACATCGACAACAAAACAATAAAGCAAAACATAACATACAAGGAAAACTCACACCACATTTTGCAAAATTGCACATTTAAGTTCGATTCCAAATCCAATTATGTAACTAAAATGATCGTTTCAATAAAATCCACAATTACAACTAAAAGCTAATTCTTGTCTAACATCTTTGTTTAATCAAAACAATAATTAAACGGTGCTTATTTTACAATGTATAGAAATTATTAAAATAATTAATGAAACTATGACCATATTCTATATATATATAAGAAATTCCATTATCTAATATAATCATTTAATTATCATAATATAAACACTTTTCTTCTGTTTAACTTTCCATTATTCTTTTACAACCAATTTTTCACAAGGCATAAACTATTCTATTTTGATCACTATAGTACAAATACACGTAAACACAAGGTATAGGCATTGATAAGCTATTTATAAAGCAAGACATTTCAACATATACACCTATACATGAGAATGTGTTAAGCGATCACCAATTTATAATTAGAACACATTATACAAACACAACCATATAAATATTAGCTATATAAGTGCAAATAAATCAAATTATATATATATATATGTATATATATAAAACCAGATGCATCGAACACATAGCCTTCGAGCGGGAAAGCTTAGAAGACATCGATTACACAAAGACAACCTGCAATCTAAGACTTAAGCAATTGCAGTCAAGGAATATAAACAACAAACTTTAATCATGCAACTGTGCTAAAACCCACAAAGGTCAGAAAGCGAATACTAGTGGTGCGAAATGGAACAATCTGAACACAATAGACTTGCGCTATAACAGTGCGCAGTGCGCCCTAGCAGACACACATGTCAAGAGCGAAGGCATAGACAAGGCATATGTACCATTCGACAGTATGCCTCAAGAACTAAGGCCTCAAGGAGTGCGCTGAGGCAGGATATGCACAAAATGGATTTGTTGATCCTTCAAGCCAGTGTATTAGGCCGGCGACATATGAGTATTTTATACTATGCAGACACAAAACGAAGCTTAGAGACGGAGCATGGACTACTTGACCACAAACCTACAGAAATCTCCCATCCCATCTAGAGTATTGGCGCATGGTAAGGAGGTGAATTTCAATCAACATATAAGCATCAACCTTAAGAAGAATGCTCGCACATCAACCCATAACAACTATGAAACAACTTTAGGGTGAAGGAGAGGCGCAACATTATGGGGAAATACAGGCAAAGATAGGAAGCAAACAAAAAGGCAGATTAGTTTTATTCAAAAAGGAACGCTTTAGAGCAGCGATGACCATCTTAGACGCAAGGTAGAATTACTTCAAATAGACAAAAAGTAATACCGCAGTCCATAACATGGGAATCAAATTCCAAATAACTTTGTCATGCATAGAATCCTGAAACAACTTTCATAAAATATATGACCGGGCTGATACATTCACAACTATCACTAACTGGAAATTCCCCAAATTCCAAACAATACGCTGCTACGAGTAAATCGAATCAAATGCAATATCAAATGACATCTACAGTCTTCTAATGAAATCAAATTACTTCGAATACCAATCAAGGATTGTAACAAATGGGAGCGGTTGTGAACTATAGGTAGTCCAAAGAAAGGTACAGAAATGTAACCAATTAAGGCGAGTGAATAAGGCCGCATAACTTGGACTTACCCCACAATCTCAGAGCAAGGAATATACGATGGCAGAATAATTCAAGAGACCATACCGAAATGAACTGGAAGTATTCTGCAACTGACTCGACTCAGCATGAAAAGAGGCGGCAACCAAGATCAAGAGGAATAGAGAATCCATTAAAACATAACATGAAGTTTGCAGTTTAAATCACCGAAATAGCTTATATTTTGTGCAGTTAGACAATGCTAAGCTGTCAGTTTTAACACTCAGTCTACAGATACCATCGATTCCTATAGAAATCAGCGAAACAAAATCATAATAGACAAATCAATAAAAAGAAATACAAGAACCAAAACCAACCACTACACAAAGCATCACATACAGCCATCAATGTGATATAGATACCTTCAGTACCAGATGTAAGATGCAGGGAATAAAACCACCCTATGCAAGATTCAGTAAAACAGATAAACCATCCCAGCTGCGCGGCTAGGTCAGCAGGTACGCAGGGGAAGGAGGCAGCAAAGATTAGAGGGGCGGTGGGTTGCGGTGGTTCCAGTCCCAAACGCCGCCCTCTCATGAGATCTTATTCATATTGTAATCTTCCACGATCTTATCATAGCAAAGGTGACTATGACTCTCATGGACGCTACTACATGCGTCAGTCAAGGGAAAGCCAGGGCCATAAAATTTTATTGAAACATTCAGGCAAGTGCGAATAACAACGTATACCGATATTATCTCATGGAATGCAATGATTCTAGAGTGCGTGCGGGGGGGGGCATGCATGTTCAGAGGGCTTTAGAAGGGTCTCACGCAACTGCAATCAGAAGGTGTACAGGAAACCTCACCCCATTTAAACCAGTTAGGAAAATGCAGACGCATTGACAAGCTCGTGAATTGTTGACAAAACAACTCAGGTGGGCATTTCCAAGAGTACAATGACAATGATTGCAGGTTAGCACAAAATGGAATTATTGAAGAGATTTAAAAGAATTCGAGGAAGAGTAAATTGGCAGGCCTGAAGCCAAATCCATGAAGAAGATAGCCACCCATGAAACATAGAACCAATAATGGAGGGAGACTTACCTCGAGGTTCTGCACAAGTTGAGCCTCTCTGCACTCATTGTGTGATCGTCTCCAAACAGCTCCAGTTGACAGCACATCCAATTTGGTAGCAACCTCAAGAATCAGAAATCTAATATGTCGATTATGCTTGGGCTGAGAATGGTGCCAACATAAAACTCTTATGTGTCAAATACAATAGTGTTCTCTCAAAACTCTGACCTCCACTTCGATATTAAGTCCACTAAATAAATTTCTCTTGCAATTTCGTCTGCTTCTTCACCCAAGATCGATACCTCTTAAAAACGTCATTATGCAAAATGAATCCCCTTTTTATAATCAACTTAACAGTGGTTGAATTTCCCCAAGTCGAGGGTTCCACCATTCGAGTGTTCTGCAAAACGTGCGAATACCTATTGAGGCCGCGACTCAGCAGTCAAAAAGCCATCCAAATGGGATCCCCTACCCCTTGATAAAGGATATTCACAATTTCTTCCAAAAATTCTCAAAATAATAAAAAAAAATAATGGAAAAAAAAATTCTTTAAAGCAAAGCTTTTACTCAGATCTGTATTCCTATTCGTCCCCCCAACTTTTTCATTCTTTTATTTGTTTTATTGTTTTAATCTCTATTTTTGCCAGCTTTAACTTTAGTTTTAAATCTTATTTTCAAGATTTATTTGAAATCAGATTATTTTCTCTTTTAATTGCTTACTTTCCTTTTTGAGAAAATATTATCCCTTTATTTAATTTAAATTATTTTCAAATTACTCCATCCAAAAAAAATATTAATTTCCCCTTAATATCAATAATGCGAACATAAAATACAATATCACTCTAAAATTAATTTATGTAATTCATTATTTTGATTTTCTATATTCTTGTAGTAAAATTTTAATTAACGAATTAAACAAAATTGCTATGTTAATCAAGAAATTCAATCACACTGCAACCAACAAAGCACACAAATAATTGCCTATAACAATATCTAGAATAGCCACAATGGAGGGGCATTACATCCTCCCCCCCTAGGTTTCGACTTACTCCTGGAAGTCGACCACAAGTGAAACATGGTAACATCATAAACTAACCCCAATATCAACAATCAGTAAAGAAAATTAAACAACACCAGAATAAAAGAAAAGAAATAATACCATTCAATCAAGACGGGTTGACAACATAGGACGGGGTGACTTCCTTGTCATCTTTGTTTCAACCTTATACCATTGGGTTCTTGGTGCTCGCCCTGTCCTACCGAAGCAGGTGGAATCGAGACTCTGTACCTGCAATCCCTGCATACAAACAACCGTTGTGCACAAATATATATCTCAAAGCACATTATGAGAGGAATTCTCAGCATAGTAGGGCACTCGCGAGCAAGTGATACCACACTGTCCCTCCCACCAAACCGCACATAATAGTCAAAACAATTCTAGTA
Organism: Sequoia sempervirens; assembly: GCA_007258455.2. Taxonomy (NCBI): domain Eukaryota; kingdom Viridiplantae; phylum Streptophyta; class Pinopsida; order Cupressales; family Cupressaceae; genus Sequoia; species Sequoia sempervirens. The sequence goes on from VDFB02276725.1 coordinate 26,436, forward strand.
ACTCGTAAATAGATTGCTTCTTATTAGTTAGGCAATATTTGCATAAGGACCTAACCATAAACCTAATTCATCTACTATATCAAAATGAATTACTACTTGAAATTATAAGTATCTATACCCACATGTTACAATTGTGTTACCTTCATCCCTACGTTTTTGAAGCCAACTTCCTTTAAATAAAAAGCTACCATAGAACATTGCACATTAGTACCAATAATTCAAGTTGATATTCTACTAAAATTCATAGAGTAATTATTCACAAAACCTCACATCCTCATTAAAATTCACAATTTTCACACAAAGAACTCCACTTTAACCATTATTCAATACCAAATCGCACATCAATTTCATTAAAAAGGGTAAAAATTTTCACCTTCACAGATTCAAGAAGACATAATTTGTCACTCAAGGACAACAAAAAAGAAAGTTCCATGCACACTGGACATATTCACACACATAACTCACATCATTGTAAACCACAACACACAACAACACAAGGGTCCATAGTGCATCCCTGATAGGAAGGATATCGGTGCATTGCGCACTACACCGAGGGTCCTATCTCTTCCCATCAGTTTCCTGCACCATCGACCCGACACATGCTAACAGAAGAAACGCAAGTTCACAACAATGACAACAGAAAAGTGAAACTCTAGACTCAAGGGACTAAACGCAAGGATACATAGTGAGCACACATAGTGCCCAGTGTATGAACCTATGCTCTGATACCAAGCTGTAATGCCCGCCGTGCAAACCCCAGAGAACACACACAATGTAATAATTTTTTTTTTTAAAAAAAACAATTAAATTAAACATGTACTAACATATAATCATAATCACATAACACATTACATAACATTAACACACATAGTTCTCTAGGGCACGTGAGATTACGTTGCAACAACTAAACAGAAATAAAGATAAAGATTATAACATAACCATTAACTTTATAATAATCATAAACAATGTTACATCCCATAACCATGATGCGAGTATAGTAACCATCGCATAATTACATCCATGATAAATCTCTTAAAAGAGATACAAACGATCCCAACTATTACATCATTGTTTCAATATTACATTACAATCTTTGATACTGAATTACATTGAACTTCCCAACATGGGGATTGATACAAGAATAATGAACATGAAGTACAACTGATCACTGGAACATCTGCACTGCGGAAAGCTGAGAAGACAAGATGTTGAAGGGGAACCCAACTGGTGCGGAGCACGTTCCACCCAACCATGTGAATTACGAAGTAACTCACCCCCCGTGCTCAGAGGTGACGAGGAAGTGAACCCGACCATGAATGTCAACCGACTCAACCACAACATGATACAAACAAGTACAACCCAAGTATGCAATGCAAAACCATCAACGTACTCAAATCACATAACAAATAAAACCAGAAACTCATTACGATAACATGAAGTACTAACACTTAACAATCACGAACCAGATCACAAGAAGTCAAAGAAAACTCATAAAGAGATAACATCCAGAGGCAACAACAACAAAACAACAAGGGTGCCAAGTGGAGAGTGTCATCGCATAGCTCTCATGGGATTTCCTGGCCCTTCCTCCAACTGAGGCGCCGGCACCCATCTATGGATATCCTGGCCCTTCCTCCTAACTGAGGCGCCGGCACCATAGGGTAGCTAATGCGGAGCCAGTAGTCTCTCGTGAAGACGAGACTATGACTATGCCGACCACGGCCTTCTCAGTCTATCACTAGTCTAAGGTAGCCCTAATGCATAGCCGAGGAATCCAATGTTTTATTATCTTGTGTTTTTAAACTACCCAACCCCCCCTAAATCTATTATTTAGGTTATCACTTGTTTACTACTCTTCGAGGGTTATCCTGGCCCTTCCTCATCCGAGGCGCCGGCGCCCACGAAGAGCCACTCTCCCTCCTATGACCCCTAACATAACTCAAAACAGGCAAGGGTTGGACTAACACATATAAGTCATAAAACCAAAATCCAATACACGAGGCATTAACCATCTCGCAACTGCACATAAGCAACAAACTTGCAAACCCGTCCAACCCTTCCTAACATAACCCCAATAACGCTCAAAAAAGCATAAACAAGGTAAATACACTTTAAATCACAAGCCTCTGGAACAGGATTAAATACGATAGTGTTCCCACATCGACAACAAAACAATAAAGCAAAACATAACATACAAGGAAAACTCACACCACATTTTGCAAAATTGCACATTTAAGTTCGATTCCAAATCCAATTATGTAACTAAAATGATCGTTTCAATAAAATCCACAATTACAACTAAAAGCTAATTCTTGTCTAACATCTTTGTTTAATCAAAACAATAATTAAACGGTGCTTATTTTACAATGTATAGAAATTATTAAAATAATTAATGAAACTATGACCATATTCTATATATATATAAGAAATTCCATTATCTAATATAATCATTTAATTATCATAATATAAACACTTTTCTTCTGTTTAACTTTCCATTATTCTTTTACAACCAATTTTTCACAAGGCATAAACTATTCTATTTTGATCACTATAGTACAAATACACGTAAACACAAGGTATAGGCATTGATAAGCTATTTATAAAGCAAGACATTTCAACATATACACCTATACATGAGAATGTGTTAAGCGATCACCAATTTATAACTAGAACACATTATACAAACACAACCATATAAATATTAGCTATATAAGTGCAAATAAATCAAATTATATATATATATATGTATATATATAAAACCAGATGCATCGAACACATAGCCTTCGAGCGGGAAAGCTTAGAAGACATCGATTACACAAAGACAACCTGCAATCTAAGACTTAAGCAATTGCAGTCAAGGAATATAAACAACAAACTTTAATCATGCAACTGTGCTAAAACCCACAAAGGTCAGAAAGCGAATACTAGTGGTGCGAAATGGAACAATCTGAACACAATAGACTTGCGCTATAACAGTGCGCAGTGCGCCCTAGCAGACACACATGTCAAGGGCGAAGGCATAGACAAGGCATATGTACCATTCGACAGTATGCCTCAAGAACTAAGGCCTCAAGGAGTGCGCTGAGGCAGAATATGCACAAAATGGATTTGTTGATCCTTCAAGCCAGTGTATTAGGCCGGCGACATATGAGTATTTTATACTATGCAGACACAAAACGAAGCTTAGAGACGGAGCATGGACTACTTGACCACAAACCTACAGAAATCTCCCATCCCATCTAGAGTATTGGCGCATGGTAAGGAGGTGAATTTCAATCAACATATAAGCATCAACCTTAAGAAGAATGCTCGCACATCAACCCATAACAACTATGAAACAACTTTAGGGTGAAGGAGAGGGCGCAACATTATGGGGAAATACAGGCAAAGATAGGAAGCAAACAAAAAGGCAGATTAGTTTTATTCAAAAAGGAACGCTTTAGAGCAGCGATGACCATCTTAGACGCAAGGTAGAATTACTTCAAATAGACAAAAAGTAATACCGCAGTCCATAACATGGGAATCAAATTCCAAATAACTTTGTCATGCATAGAATCCTGAAACAACTTTCATAAAATATATGACCGGGCTGATACATTCACAACTATCACTAACTGGAAATTCCCCAAATTCCAAACAATACGCTGCTACGAGTAAATCGAATCAAATGCAATATCAAATGACATCTACAGTCTTCTAATGAAATCAAATTACTTCGAATACCAATCAAGGATTGTAACAAATGGGAGCGGTTGTGAACTATAGGTAGTCCAAAGAAAGGTACAGAAATGTAACCAATTAAGGCGAGTGAATAAGGCCGCATAACTTGGACTTACCCCACAATCTCAGAGCAAGGAATATACGATGGCAGAATAATTCAAGAGACCATACCGAAATGAACTGGAAGTATTCTGCAACTGACTCGACTCAGCATGAAAAGAGGCGGCAACCAAGATCAAGAGGAATAGAGAATCCATTAAAACATAACATGAAGTTTGCAGTTTAAATCACCGAAATAGCTTATATTTTGTGCAGTTAGACAATGCTAAGCTGTCAGTTTTAACACTCAGTCAACAGATACCATCGATTCCTATAGAAATCAGCGAAACAAAATCATAATAGACAAATCAATAAAAAGAAATACAAGAACCAAAACCAACCACTACACAAAGCATCACATACAGCCATCAATGTGATATAGATACCTTCAGTATCAGATGTAAGATGCAGGGAATAAAACCACCCTATGCAAGATTCAGTAAAACAGATAAACCATCCCAGCTGCGCGGCTAGGTCAGCAGGTACGCAGGGGAAGGAGGCAGCAAAGATTAGAGGGGCGGTGGGTTGCGGTGGTTCCAGTCCCAAACGCCGCCCTCTCATGAGATCTTATTCATATTGTAATCTTCCACGATCTTATCATAGCAAAGGTGACTATGACTCTCATGGACGCTACTACATGCGTCAGTCAAGGGAAAGCCAGGGCCATAAAATTTTATTGAAACATTCAGGCAAGTGCGAATAACAACGTATACCGATATTATCTCATGGAATGCAATGATTCTAGAGTGCGTGCGGGGGGGGGCATGCATGTTCAGAGGGCTTTAGAAGGGTCTCACGCAACTGCAATCAGAAGGTGTACAGGAAACCTCACCCCATTTAAACCAGTTAGGAAAATGCAGACGCATTGACAAGCTCGTGAATTGTTGACAAAACAACTCAGGTGGGCATTTCCAAGAGTACAATGACAATGATTGCAGGTTAGCACAAAATGGAATTATTGAAGAGATTTAAAAGAATTCGAGGAAGAGTAAATTGGCAGGCCTGAAGCCAAATCCATGAAGAAGATAGCCACCCATGAAACATAGAACCAATAATGGAGGGAGACTTACCTCGAGGTTCTGCACAAGTTGAGCCTCTCTGCACTCATTGTGTGATCGTCTCCAAACAACTCCAGTTGACAGCACATCCAATTTGGTAGCAACCTCAAGAATCAGAAATCTAATATGTCGATTATGCTTGGGCTGAGAATGGTGCCAACATAAAACTCTTATGTGTCAAATACAATAGTGTTCTCTCAAAACTCTGACCTCCACTTCGATATTAAGTCCACTAAATAAATTTCTCTTGCAATTTCGTCTGCTTCTTCACCCAAGATCGATACCTCTTAAAAACGTCATTATGCAAAATGAATCCCCTTTTTATAATCAACTTAACAGTGGTTGAATTTCCCCAAGTCGAGGGTTCCACCATTCGAGTGTTCTGCAAAACGTGCGAATACCTATTGAGGCCGCGACTCAGCAGTCAAAAAGCCATCCAAATGGGATCCCCTACCCCTTGATAAAGGATATTCACAATTTCTTCCAAAAATTCTCAAAATAATAAAAAAAAATAATGGAAAAAAAAATTCTTTAAAGCAAAGCTTTTACTCAGATCTGTATTCCTATTCGTCCCCCCAACTTTTTCATTCTTTTATTTGTTTTATTGTTTTAATCTCTATTTTTGCCAGCTTTAACTTTAGTTTTAAATCTTATTTTCAAGATTTATTTGAAATCAGATTATTTTCTCTTTTAATTGCTTACTTTCCTTTTTGAGAAAATATTATCCCTTTATTTAATTTAAATTATTTTCAAATTACTCCATCCAAAAAAAATATTAATTTCCCCTTAATATCAATAATGCGAACATAAAATACAATATCACTCTAAAATTAATTTATGTAATTCATTATTTTGATTTTCTATATTCTTGTAGTAAAATTTTAATTAACGAATTAAACAAAATTGCTATGTTAATCAAGAAATTCAATCACACTGCAACCAACAAAGCACACAAATAATTGCCTATAACAATATCTAGAATAGCCACAATGGAGGGGCATTACATCTACTATTATGGTCTTATATGGATGGGGAAATTACAAATATACAAATATATAAATATGCAAAGTGTTTGTTATTTGTTTAAAGTTTCTGACAGGATTTTCATCATTCGAGCAGTAAACGGGATTTTTTTATGTTTAATCTTAGAGACAAAAACATATAGCAAGTAGATATTAATATATACATGTATATATATGCACAAATGTGTACATATATATATGTATATGTATATTTGTATATATATATGTATATGTATATATGTATATATATATGTATATGTATATATGTATATATATATATGTATATATGCATAAAAACATGTATGTATATTTTACTAACATTTTTATTACAATTTCCCTATTTCTCTATAATACTCAATACCAGATGATGCAACTACTGTTATAGAATTACTCTATTTTTTATTAGATTGAAAAGAACGTGGCCACCATATTAATTTTCCTGTCATTGTTACTTTCAAATATTTCAAATCAATTGCACAATTATATGGTATATTTACACACATTACAATTTCAAACACAACTGAACAATTTATTTCCATATATGCATATGTATATCTACCTATAATGCAACCATACGAAGTAAATGCAATATTGAATGTATATTTTACTAATAGTCGTGTTATAGTTTCCCTATTTCTCTATAATACTAAATTCCAGATAATGCGGCTCCTTTTATATAATTACTCTATTTGTATGCAAATACAAGAATAAATTACGTTGTTAAAAATGTACACGATCGTCTTTGAAAGAATTTGAACTTAAATCAATCAGAAAGATACCAAGCAACTAACTGTACAAAATGTGTATAACACCAAAGATGCACAAAGTATATATATTTCTATATATATATATACAAATATATATGTATATATATATTTCTATATATATATATACAAATATATATGCATATATATATACACTTACATATAGATATACATACATATACATATACATATACATATAAATATACATAAACATAAAGTTTCCATCCTCTGTTTATTTTTTTTGCAGTTATCTTCATGCATCTTTGCCAATACACCCATTTCCATAGGAACTATTGCAGTTAAATCTTTTTTCTTTTAGCTAAAAAAAACAACAATGTCAAATGTAACTACCAAGATGCACATCCCCATGGAGGAAAACCGATGACATCCCCACTAGCAGAGCTAGCCCGAGCACTAATAAATCCAATTTACGGCTGACCTGATGAACATTGCAACAAAAACTTGAAACAAAATAGCCTATGGGCTAATAAATGTTTATACATCTGTTTATATATCTATATATGGATGAACACATGTATGTATCTTTTACTGCTAGTTCTGTTACAATTTCCCTGTTTCTCTATATAAATGAATTCCAAATAGTATATATGCAAACACAAGAATTAATTTCACTACCCAATAACCACAATCAAAAGCATGGGAGCAAAATAAGCACAATAAAAAAAAAAACTCGGGGAAAATTACTAACACCAACCATATTTTCTCGTCAAGCTAAGAATATTTAACTCCAATGAATCCATCCATATAGATCGATAATGTCTTTGAAGTCTCCAAAAGTGGGTATAACCGCAAAGGTACAAACTACTAACCCTAACATAATTTTTTGGGCGAGAGGAAAAATATTTAACTGCAATAAAACCATGCATAGAGAACAATTATCTCTTTGAAGTCTCCAAAATGGGTATAACGGAAAATATACAAACAAATAACAATGAATAATAAGTAGAGACTGAAACACATGAACAACAATTTAATCTTTCACACAAAATTACCATGTAAAACCACTTACAGATTCTAAAGCACAACAACCTTAAAACCCTCCAAAATGCTATAAAATAGAGCGGAAGGCAACAATTTTTATAGCTGTATGCTACCAAACCAACACCACAATGGCTATTTCCACAATGCAACTTAATGAATATACTTTCTTGCACACTTCGCACCACATTAGTGTTAAAGCTCTCCAACCTGATATCAAAAGGAATAATAAGTACACAACGAAAAACATGAAGAATAAATAATCTGCCTTGAAACCAACACCACAATGGCTCTTCCGACAAATCAACCTAATCAATATAATTTCTCGCACATTTCACACCACATCAGTGTTAAAACTCTCCAAGCTGCTATCAAAAGCAATAATAAACAGAGAACGAAACACATGAAATACAAATTACTCATTTATGCAAAATACCCATCGAAAATGACTTACAAATTCCATGGCACAACAATTTTACAACCCTCCAACCTGCTAAAAAATGGATCCAAAGGCAATAATTTTAATATAATAGTCTTCTGTGTATCCCACACCATAATGGCTCTCTCGATAATACAACTAAATGAAAGTGTGCTTTGCCACATGGCAACATACAATATAGCATTTCCTTTAGCTTGTGCCTCCGTGCACCAACGAGAAGATGCATTGGCGCTCACGACAAAAAACACTTTCTATTCACCTTCCCCGTAATGACTACACCATTCTCAATCACCACCAACATGATTAATTACTAATGCCCACAACACCACAAAAAAAGAATGGTACCCTCCCCACCCGTTGGCAGAACCTCGGCGCTGAAAAATCCAATTCGTGGATGGGCTGATGAAAATCCTGGCAAAAACTTCAAACAAAATAGATTTATTTATTGGGTGAGAGAAAAAATATTTCACTACAATAAAACCATAACAATAAGCACATAATAAAATACATGAACAATAAATATTGTGCTATCAAACCAACACCACAATGGCTCTTTCTACAATGCAACTTAATCAATATACTTTCTCCCACATTTCACAGTGCATTAGTGTTAAAACCCTCTATCCTCCTATCAAAAGAAACAATAAATAGACAACGAAAGACACAAACAATAAATTACTCATTTTTGCAAAATACCCATTGAAAATAACTTGTAGATTCTGTGCCACAATAGTTTTACAACCAGGCTCTAGCCTGCTAAAAAATGGAGTCAAGGATGGAAATTTTAACAGTAGTCTGGTATCAAACCCATACCATAATGGCTCTTTCGACAATACAACTTAATCAAAGTATGCTTTCCCACACGACAAGATTCAATATTGCATTTACTTCGGCCTTTGCCCTCGTACACCGACAGGAAGATGCATTGGCACTCACATTGACAAAAACTTACCATTCACCTTCCCCGTTATGATGACACCATTCTCCACTGCCACCAACCCACGTAATTACGAATTCCCATGTTAGGCCCAAAAAAAAAATGGTTCCCTCCCCACCAGACAGTAGCCCCTCGGCGCTAACAAAACCAATTAATGATTGGGCTAACAAAAATCCCTATGGAAATTTCAAACAAAATAGCCTATTGGCTAATTAATAACAATAAACACATCATATTAACCACAAATACCCATATCAATGGCCATTATTCTTTTAAACATTTTAATATCTAAACATCTAGATCATAATAATAGCCAGGATGTGTAATAATTATAAGTTATAGTAGAGTCATCATGATAATTTTTGTGAGATATGGAAGTGTACTATCTATCTAGTAACCACACATAATCACATTTACTCTAAAGTATTGAGAAAAATAAAATATATTATTTCTTAATTTAAATCTATTTGAAATATAAAGTAAAATGTTTACATAGAAATTTTATGTTTAAAAGAGGTTTGTTAATATATATATATATATATGATTTAAAATATCAAAAGGTCATAAAATATATTATAAATTTAAACTATAGCATTATAAGGTGATAAAGAAGGATCATCATTTTGAGGATCACCTATTAATCATGTTCATCAAAAATATTTTGATCTCCTCAAAATATCCTAATCAAATAGATAATATTGAATATCAACACCTTCCATCTACATAGTGGATTCATCATGAGTAATATAATTTGTACATCCTATAGACAAAAGTCACTACAACGTATTTCATACAACTACTTTTGGCCTTGTTTTTTATCCCCTCCATATGGACCCATTATATTGTACTTACCCAAATGTAAAATATCATAATATTATAGTTGAAGAATGAAACCCACTTCTACAAGTAATTATTAAAAGGATTATATTTGAGAATCTAAGAAACATTAACAAATCCTTTAGCAATATTAGCATTAATTTGCATGTAGGCATGGGAAACTTGCTTTCCAAAACTATGTACATATGTGATAGTATGAAAAATTACAATGTCCTACTAATCAATCTAGCTAATATCATAGGCTAGATGTGACTTCAAGTTCCAAACAATGGAATTGATGTGGATAATCCTTTAGTGACTCATGAGCAATGTGTTCAAGAAAAATTATGTGCATAAAATTTTCATCAATGTGAAATCTTATTCCAACTTAAAAATGATGGGACTATGAACAAATAGAATAATCTCAAAGTGGACTTTCATATCTATTCCATTGTGGGCATTGAGATAGACCATGTGTTGTTAAGAAAAAACATAACCAAGCCATTTAGGCACTCTATTCTTGTCTATCCAAATTAATTGGTTTGCATAAATCAAGGATCTAACATAGTATGTTGCCACAGAGAATATAGGTCCACTAAACTCCAATGGTTTCTAAACTAAAACCAAGATTATCTTTCTCTAATACACTATCTCAAAAATAATGTTCCATATTTATCATGAAAAGGCTTCATCATATTAGAATTATTGTAAACTAGCTAGTTAGAAAATATTTTTTTTTTAGCTAGCTAATGAAATAATGTCTATTAGGACCATCATTGGAGGCATTAATAATTAAAACTCCCATAACATTACCATCAATGTTAAAGGTCACCACATGCTATGGTGGTTAGGCTCTTCTTTGAAAGAAAATATAGTTGTGTTTAAGCTATGAAAATAGTTACTTTTGTTTATATATACAAGCCATCTTCATAAAACAAATATTTCAAAAGTTATATATAAGTGAACAAATTGGTAGTGAATAACATATGTAAGATGTATCCAATTTATCTCTTCATGTCTTAAATTTTTTGCTATAATGTCATCATATACACTTTTCATTTGTACCTTTCTAATTTATTAAAAAAAAAAAAAACTATTATAGACTATCTCTTATATTTCTAAGCCTTCTCTTCATAATATTTTAGCTTTTTTATTTTCTTATGACATATTACACTTTACTTGTATTTAGATAAATCATGTATAATATAATTTGTATAATTTTATAATGTTTCTTGAAACCCTCCATCTCTTTTTTGATCTATTTAGCTTGTATTTGAAATCATTATAGGTTATTGTTATTCTAAATCATTTTCTATTATATATAATATCTTTTCTTGCATTATAATTATTATAAATGTAATTTTCGTCATCTTATTCATTGGTTTTAGTTCTATTTATTCCATCATGGAAAATAACATTTCTTGAAGTACATTTTATTTTATTTTAATTATTTTTCATTATCTTGATAATAGTTTATAGAGTCATATATAACATTGATTCATGAATTAAACAAATCTTTTCAAAATATTTTTATATATTACATAAATTGCAAAAATATCTTCATATTCATTGTCTATAATGATTTTTTCAAAAAATCTAAAAATGAAATGATTAGTTTATGACTTATTTAAATCATACAATTTTGTATGTTTGACAAAAGACAAGTGATATTCAGTTAAACATGATAATATCTCATATAGACACTCCAAATATTTAAAAATAATATATTTTAAAAAGTATGTCATTCAATCTATTTTTTTAAAAATCTAATTTAAACTTAATACTAATTTATATCCAGCCATTAGCAACAACTATTTCAACCTAAAAGAAAAATTTCTTAAAAGATTACTTTAGAAGAAAAAAACAAGTTACTTTCTCTGCATACCAATGGCGAAGTCTCATCGTTGTTTCCATATTGTTTTTATCTTGTGGGCTTGTACCAAGGCTCTCCAAGTTCCAATGATTTTACTTGTAGAAACCATATGCTCTCAAAATTCCACTAATATTCTTGCAAGCAACCATATGCTCTCAAAATTCCAATTAGATATGGAGATATTTTAGTCGTACAATATATACTCATAGAAAGATAATTTATTCCAAGATATTTTGTACAGGAAATCCAATGTGCGGCAAGATATGAATTCCCAAACTCAATCACAACTCACAAATATGGGATCTCATTTTCAAATAGCCATTATTGAGACATTTTATGCTTTTTTTAATCTGTTGAACTGTTAAACATTTTGTATGTTAAAGTGAGAACTGTGGTAATGGCTGTAAAAATCATGGCAAAAGCACCAACGGCGACTCTTTCATAACCAATGGGTGAGCTGTTATACTTATGTTTGTAGAATAAGTAATAAGTAATATGTAACAGCAGCCATGATACTTCTGTACTGGTCATACTCAATACGTAATTATCTTCTAACGTGGATATGAAAATTACAGTATGCGACAACATATAAGGCCAATTAAACTGAAGATGGTGATGAATATATACAAGTTAGAGCTCTATTTAAGGACATTTTGTCGGTCAAGGATAAGGTCACTATGGTAAACATAGCACAACCATCATCAACAATTGCCCAGCACTCAGCAAACCAAGCCACCGTTCAACGGTCCACTATTTATTTATTTTTTTACATCAATTTGCCTGCCGTTATAGGTGAATATCAAATGGTTTAATATTTTCTTTTAATAAAATAGTTGCTTAACATTTTTATATGTAAATGAAGTATAAATATTATTGAATATTTAATTGTTATTTTTTTTGGGATATTTGAGTAGTCTATATAATCATGACTATTGATATTGTTAGATGGAGGGTTTTAACAGCAACTCTAACCACTTAATTGAATAGTGTGTTAGGATGACTTATTCGTCAGTAAGTCTAACCACTAAATCAAATAGTGTGTGTCATGATGGTTTGTTCATCATTAATGTGCATGTGTCTTATTGTTTTTTTTAATTTGTGGGTACCTGTCAACTTTTCTTATTTTATTCTACTATCAATTGTGGTTTTGTCTCTTTTGTTTGTTGGTTTGGGGTGTGAGTTTATTCTTTCATGAGTATTGTTTTGAGTAGTGGTGTAGTCATCATTTTTCCTAGGTTGTTTCATGCTATACTTTTTCTACAACTATTGATGTACATGATTTAAAAACTAACTTATGTTAGTCAAAATAATAGTTTGTTTTGTTTTGTTTTTTATTTTTTATTTTTTTACACCTCATCACATGATATATATTGATCCAAATCACATGCATGCTCCTTATGCATTTGTCTGGTTACAAACACTAATCAAACAATTAATAAATTTTAGTTCATTTACATAGAAAAGCAATAAATAATTATCTTTTTGTTCTAGTATAATTTGTTATATATATATAAACTTTGTATTCACACACACACACACACACACACACACACACACACACACACACACACATATAAGTTACTTTTTATAGAATAAAAGAAGAATAATATACTATCACAAGAAATGGGGTAGGTGGTAGAAGACGTGTAGACACGTGAAATTAGCATTATGCATTTAGTTCATATTCATCCACTCATAAAATTAATCAAGTTCATTAAATCCATTCATTAGGCATATCAGGTTCATTTAATCTCTAAGAATTATCCACTTAAATTGAATAGATTAACTTTATTTAATTTAAGCCTATCATTCCCTCTTTGATTAAATAAATCAAGAGTTTATTTAATTGAAATCCGACTCATATTTCTCCCTCTTGATTTAAATAAATTAAACTATTTAAATCAAATTGGTCAAAGGCATCTAATCATCATCTAAGCTAATCTAACCCTGATTAACCTAATCTAACCACCCATCACATCCTCTAGCTTTTCCCACTTGCACCAATAAATCAATTTATTGATTTATTAAAATCAACATTTTTCATCAACATGGCATTTTTGAGGAATATTCCCTAAAATTTGAATTCAAAAACAAGTTGGCGTGTACATCCAACAAGGCATTTATGAGCTCTTACATGTCCCTTGCACAAGTCAAACTCAGCATTTAATTCACAAATTCAAATTTGAATCTCCCTCTCTTGGGCACATTGGCCAAAACTTGCACATTCCTCAACCTATGGCAAGTTGACAAGTGGCCTCATCTCATTGGTCCAATCTTTATCCCACATTGCTCTATTTTCAGCTCTCTTCCAATTTGAAAATCTATAAATAATGGGTTGATTCTTCATCAAAACATCCACAACTCACATGCAAGGTTACTATCTTCAATTAAGAGCTAATTTTTCCCATCTTCATACTATCTTCATATCAGTTTCATCATTGAGAATAGCAAAGGATTGGGAAAGGGCTTCTTTCCATAGAAGCACCAATCCACTATGAGATAAAGTTGGATCATGTTTTTAATATGCTTTGTTTAGTTTCCTTGATTCCTTTCATTGCATGATTAACATGTTTCATTATTTCATAGGGATGATCTTATTTTGTTTTTTTAAAATGACAATACTAATGTGTGTTTTGAACAAATGCAGAATTTGACGTCCACATTATGGCACTAGAAGGAACCCTGAACTCGACATTTGAGGATAAGATCATAGGTGAATGGATCGTGCATTATGTCTCTACACTTGGCGATGTAGAGACATTTTCAACATGATCATAGGTGAACGAATCGTGCATTGGGTCAATAGGATCAAATAATCCTAACACTCCTTGAAATAGATCACTAAAAATTGGCTCTTGATGTATGGTGAGTTGATCATTGGGTGGGGAAAAAACATCTTCAATATGCTCCTTAATTGAGAGATCTTAAACATTGTTTTCAACAATTGTGGTGGATAGATTGCGAATGTCTTTAACCATAGAGTTAAGTGATGTTGACATTTCTTGAATTGGATCATTGTTGAGTATTGTTGGTGGATTTTGATCATGATTGAAAAGTGATTCTTGATGTATGTTAATTTGATCATTCGATGAGGTGGAAACATCTTCAAGGTGTTCATTGATGGATAGATCTTGGACATTTTCCCCAATAGTTATCATTTTTCGTGTTTGTTCTTGTGTTTGTTGGGTAGCTTGAGAGGCTTGTTGCACTTGTTGAGCTCGTGTTGCTTGTTGCATGGCTAGATATTGTTGGATGGCCTTTTGGTAGGCCTGGTGAGCTTTTAGTGCAATGTTATATTGTCTTGCTGCATTTGGTTTTGGTGGTAGTGGTGGTGAATTTGGAATTGTATTGGATGTAGTGATGAGTCGTTGAGATATGCTTGGAGTGATCATGAGGGTTTGAGATGTGATGGGCATGATAATGGTGGTTGGAATGATCAAAGTGATAGGGATGGTCGGAATGACCAAGGTGATAGGTCCTTGGGAGACCATATTTTGATTTTTTAGGATTGATGTTGTCATTTGATTAGATACCATATGTTGGTGCGATGTTGATGGTATATTCATAGAATTTGATGTGATGGCTTGATTGGTGTTAGGTGGATTGACTTGGATGGAGTGATTGGTGCTAGGTAAAGGGGGAATCCCTAAACCAAGGAATGATGTTGATATGGGTAATGGTGGTGGAGATGTCTCTTGGCACAATGACTCAACTATTTTGGTAAGTGTAGCAATTTGATCTTGCCAAATTTGATCTTGATTTCAATCTTGACTCCCTTGATATAGTTGATTTGGTTTTTGTTCAAGCAGATTTGTGATGCATACTTGTGGTTTTTGAATGGGATCGTGGACAAATAGATTTTGAACAATGTTCAGATTTGGCATGATAGGTTGAAATTGAACTTTGTATTGATTTAGGTAACTTTGATTTTGCATGGTGTCACATTGTCTTGGAGTCGTTAACATCTTGTTTGGACTTTGAACAACATTTGTATGATTTACAAACATATTTATCCCAAAGTTCGCTAGATTCATGTTTGGAAAACTTGTACTTGGTACATTCCCATTTGGCATGTAGGGATTTGGTGGGATGACGTTCGTTTGAAGTCTCATGCATTGATCGTTCGGTTGGTGGATTTGGAGGTTTAGACTTGGATTTAAATCTACCATTGGGAAAGGTGTCCCAAACTTCAATTTGGGCATACTCACATTTGTTGTACTATTGACATTTGTCGAAGGTAATGATCCCATGTACGATTTGTGTTGATAATAAATCGGCGTTGTAAGGCTTTGAAAGTTCAATTGATTTAGATTACTCATGATGTATGGATGAAGTTTATATTCCATGTTCCTCTTGTGTTTTGACCTTGTTGCAAAAGTGACCTCTAAGGTTCTTAGGACCAATGACAAGATGAAGGATGAAAAGGGGAAATGATATGAGTGTTGAACGTTTAGGGACTTTGGATCAATGCTAGACTTAGGGTTTTATTTTGATTGGTTTGATTGTATTTGGATAATGTAATTGTAAAACCTAAGATGTTAGATGTTATCTTAGGATGAACTTTTTCAAAGGATTGCTAATTCAATTAAATGTATGAGAAAGGATGCATTCCCATACACCTAACTAAACAAGGTGGTTTAGATTTTGATGATTTACCCAAGTCTAGAATGATGTTTCCAAAGCTCTAAAGTTGTTTGCTGGGATGGATTTTGATAAATGTTTGGGATGGTTGAAATGATTGATTTGATCCTAAATGAACCTAAGGACTTGTTTAATATACTAGACCAAGATAGTGAAGAACATGCTTTTCTCTAAGAGTAATTCAAAATCAAAAGACCATTGTTTGCATGAAAACCATATGACCAAAAGATGCCAAGCACATATGTGGGGTCCAATTGATTTAATCTTTGCTTAATGGTTTCTTTTTACCACAAACACACTCTTGATTAGATTTTGAATCTAGATGTCTAATGTCTCAACTTTCCTCTTATCTCGCAAAGGGTATTATGTGGAAACCAAGGAAATTTGATGCAAGAGTTACCTATTGTTGACCTTAGTAGGAGCAAATTGAGATGAAATCCAAATGTTTAGAAGCCTCTAAGGATACAAATCCCAAGGGCAAGCAATAACATGTGAATTTTTTTAAGGATATTTGCTTCTCCTAAAGAGTTTGAGATTTGATGCTCATGTTAAATGTTGGTTTTCCAATGTTTTTGATCAAAGCACTGTGTTTTCAAACTGACTCACAAGCAATATAACATCCTAGCTCAATTGGTACATTTTTCTTGGTGGGCTTGCCTCATGCCCTTCATAGAAGAAGAGATTATCTTACATGGAACCAAGGAAAGAGTATAAAGGTATGTTAAGAATGAAGTCTTAACCTCTATACTTTAACCAAGATCAGACATGGCAAGTAACTTCTTGGAATCTAAGTTCTAATGCACCACTTTGATAAACTCATTGAATGGATCAGTTGGTCACTACAAACAAGGTTTTTAGTTCAAACTTTTCATTTGTGGAGATTGACCCATACGGCAAGTCCCTTTTCAGATCCATCTCGTTGGAGCCAACCGCGTGATATTGGCGTTTACTCCAAAACCCACATTTATATCCCGGTTGGAAATACTCTTGGCTTTAGAGTGTTACTAGTTGAGTCGTTCCCTTGGGTGAGTACTTTTTCCCCAAGGCAGGCCCTCTAAGATAGACAAAAGCGAGCAAACATATTCATAGTTCGATCAACCTTCATTTAGAAACAAAGGGAGAACACATGCAATAGGTTTACTCACACTCGCACAATGTTTTGTTCAATTTTTAAACCCAAACTGACGTATGGAGGCAATCTTTTATGCAACTTAATGTCATCAAAAAGACTTTTGGTTCTCAAGATTGCAGTGAAGTGCGAGAGAAGTGCATACACCTTTTTAGATGGGATTACTTTGAATAAGAGATTACGAAACACGAAAAACACATGTTCATTTTAAGCCTCAAAGCAATGATGAATTCATTTTAAACACCAAAAAATCAAATGTGAATATTTGTTTATTCAATTTGTTTAAATCCAAAACCAACTTTAGTTTGTGTCCTAATGTTCATTTTAAGCCTTTGTAGTGAAAATCGAAATGTTCTTTTCAGAGCCCAAAAGTATGTGAGTTGATCTAAAACAAAAAACTAAAGTGTAAAATAGAAGCCTTAAGCATTTAAAAATGCTTTGTTGGTTTCAAGTTCCAATGTCCAGTTTTCTTTAGCTCAAATCTGCTTGATGTTTTTGAATTCCTTCGCCTTCTACAACATCATCTTCAAGAAATCCTACAAATCAATTATTGACATATTCAAATCTTGCAAGTCAAATATCGATATATTCATGAATCATTAAAAAAAAAAATATCACTAACAAGAACATATGTTAAGAAGTGATCATTCGCTGATTTAATATTTCACTAATTCTACATTTAAAGAAAACATCAATATTAGTGCAAAGAAATGGCAAGATTAAGTTTAAACAACAATATGATATTGTTCAACAATGGATAGAGAAAACAATTTTAAGATAACACACACAAATGATAAACACACATATTGACATATTGACATAATGTGGACGTCTTTCACCAAAGTCTAGCAATGGTCCTTTCCAAGACATATTGACATCCTTTGACCTCATGGTTACAGATACTTAAGGAACCCTGAACTCGACACTTGAGGATATTGAACCACTTACCATGTCTAATGATGACATCCAAGAACCCTTTGTAAGCAATCCATCCTTTGAAACTGACGCATGTCAAGAACTTGATCCAAAGCATGTCGAAAGCAACTCTGAAAACATTCAAGATCAAGAATTTGTATCTCCAAGATAGTACAATAATCTAATGGACACTCTCCTATCTATTGAAGATGCACATACTCCTCCATCTACCCATGAGATGTTTTCTATGGACGGACACGTAGATGATCTTCATCTAGAACAAGATTGTGTTACACAAAAAAAGCAGAGTATTAATTCCTACAGTCATACTGAGTTATCAACATTAGGATCAAATATATCCAAAATTAAGATTGAAGACATCATGTATGAAGATATCCAACATTATCCACTCAAGGAAACATGTTTGACAGAACAAGATATTCCAGAGTCAATAGCGCAACAAATTCCAATAACATCATCTACACTAGTCATTTATCAAAGAGTTCATTCTAAACAAGAGCTCTCAGAACAGGCAGAATCAAAGCATGAAGGTACTACCACCACCATATTGGGGGAAACTTTGTCTCAAGAAAATGTCAACATAGGAAGCACGAAGAATCCTTATGATGAAACCGATGTCAATACTACAACTAGCCACGTCACAAATCTTCATCCACCCATCATCCCATCCATGAATTGGGACCAATGTCAAAAGAAATATTTGAATCAAAGTATGAAGAACACTATCAAAGAAAAAGAAGTTGAGAAGCATAATAGACAAATCAAATACACATGGATACCAAAGAATACAAAGAAATATCATTCCTATCAAACTCCATTAGTCAATGAAACTATGGGGCAAAATTAAAAAGGGAAAAGTATCCATCAAAGATGTCCACAAAAGAAAAAACAATCTTTTCAAGTGACACACAAAGTGAATCAAGAAGTTGGTCCTAATTCCATGCACACTTTCGTATCCACTCATCATTGCTCATCTTCCCAAGTTTGGAGAGTTAAAGGTTCCAAACTGTCAACCAATCCATCTCTTATCCCTAAACACACTCCATCCACGCCTCCACGCATGATATCCAATTCTCACATTGACCATGTATTGGCAAAAATCCTTCATCATAAGGATTTCAAAGGCACTCTATCACGATGTGCGCATAGAGACAAAGTTAACTCCGGTATCGACAAAGCAAATTAGGAATCCCAAAAGCTGCATTCAAGTGCATGTATCTTATCAAAGAAACATCTTCAAGAAGGATATCGATGACACATTATAACAGGGGAATCTACATCAGTAACACCTTGAGATTCAGCATGAGCTTAAAATCTTTCAGAAAAATAAAAAAAATAAAAAAATATGAAAATCCAAAAAAAAATTAGAAAAAGGATTGAAAATAGTAAAGAGAAAAATTGTCCTCTAGTGAAAACCACTATGGTGGCACTTTGAGCAAGACCATGATGAAAACCTAGAAAACAGGCGTCATGTGTGGAATTGAGCATCTACGTGCGCCAATTCAAGTGAAAGCATCTCATCCCATCCATAATAAATCCAACATTCCATCCATCACATCCATAATAAATCCATTCATCCATGAACCATTTATCCAATCCATTTTCATCCACCTGCATTCATAGCCCAAGTTATCTTGATCTTGACAAAGTTTGGTGTACACTTTACGCTTTCTTATGGTAAACATCTTGACATGGGCCATTTTCATTGATCCTATGCTACCTAGTGTTATCTGAGCCATGAAGCATTATCCAGTGAGCATTTTTTAAATCTAAATACCTTATCTTATTGCAAGATAATCCTTGCATCCTTTGCGTGCTTACCATATCCATCCATCCATACACCTATCTAGGAATTAATCCATAACATTCCATACATTGCTAGATATTGGGGGTAGATATTTACATCTTGCTTCGAGAAGAAATCTTGATCTATATCCTCCAAATTATGTGGCAATCTGAACATTCGAAAACGTGAAATAAAATTGGTCCACCACTTGTGAGAAAGAATCCAAATCACTAGCCCATGGCATATTTTGACGAGCAAATGTTCCTTATCAAGCTTCATCTTTCATCGAACATCAATCGAAATAATCACTATTAGTCGCATCTAGTTTGCACATTAATGTCACATCAATCATTCAAACATATTTTGTTCCAAATCAAGCTTCATCAATCATGATCAATCAAATCTAATAAAAAAATCATCATCTCAGGATATCCTTGTGTTTCTTAACACTATCCTTGCATTGTTGTGCATCCTCAACAATGTTATCATCATCAAATCTTGATCAATCAATCCTTGCATTGTTGTGCATCCTCAAAAATATTATCATCATCAATCTTGATCAATCAAATCCTTGCATTGTTGTGTATCCTCAACAATGTTATCATCATCATCAATCCATCGATTCGATCAATCAACCTTAGCTTGGTCTTCAACAAAATCCCAAATAGGTCACTAATATCATATCCATATCCAAATCGTCAAAATTGTGTGAAAAATCCAAAAAACATCCAAAACATCAAAAAATACAAAAAAAAATCTAAAACATTGAAAAATCCAAAAACACTCAATTTTTTTTTGAGAAATGTCAAAAACGTTGGAATCTGAACTACGTCATCTCTGAGCTTAAACGTAGGCAAGGCTAATCTTTGATCAACCCTCGAGACATCAAAATAAAAGAAAATCGAAAAACATCAAAATCCAAAAAAAAACAAAAACATCAAAATCCAAAAACATTCAAAAAATCAAAAATCAAAACATTTGTAAAATCTTGAAAAAACCCAAAACAACTTCAAACATCCCAAAAACATAATAAAACATCCAAATATTTGAAAAAATCCATCCGTCTCATCTCGCTCTCACTCAAAATAATCAATCATCAATAATAAACTGATTGTCACCTTCATCCTTTGGCAAAACAAATAGAAACAACCACAACAATCAGCAAAAGCAAGCTTCAATCGTAAAATCAAAATCGAAACAACAGACCTTTAAATCAAACTCTTGATCATTTTTAGACATGTCAATCAACCTTATATCAATAGCCTATCAATCAACTTATCAACCTATCATCATCCTATACAATGCATGTCCTAGGATATATCGTTCCGACAATGGGCATCATTTTGGATATCACTTTGGATTCTTATCCTATCAAAACAAATCCCTTTGGCTAGAGGTATGAAGAACATTGGCTTGTTTGCGTACTTGATCTCTTCTTTTGATTTATCTTATTGCGCTCATTCCAAGGACTTCTCAATGATATTCGAACGAAGGATTTAGAGAGATAGGAATGGGGAAATGATCATTATCCTTTTGTTTGTTGTGCTTGTTGGACGTTCTTGTAAAATAACTTGGCGATACTTGCATTGTTAGGTACATCCTAGCAAAGTTTTTGTATGTCAAGTGTGAACAAGAATACTCTATCTATTTGTTGAGTCAAAGTCCATCGCACTAGGTACAATGCCATCTTGGTTCTTTATACCTTGATGCATCGTGCCTACGTGTGTTATCAAACATAAGGTAAGTAGCCCTTTTAAAATAACAATCCTTGATAAGCAAATCATCATCATCTCTAATAAAGTCTCGTCAGATCATGGACTTGTTGGATCCTCTTGTCATCACCTAATTTCTTCTTTTCTGCACTAACATCACATCATGATTAGTTAATCATCATCATCAGTGCATCCATCCTGTATCCACAAACCATCAGCATTGCACATATCATTCATATCATAATAGGAAGCAATGATCATTTCACATGCATTTTCATCATCATAATATAGATCTCTTAGTCTAAGAATTTGCATAGAGCATCCATTGCATAATCACAACATATCACATCATCAATCTCATCCATCTCACATCATATCATCATTTAAGTTGTTTAAGATAATATAGATTTGTTATTCTAAGCATCTTAAAACCATCTCATTTGCATCATCATCCATAACCATCCATTTTGAACCTCTTTATCATGAGATCAACCCTCAAATGGAATCTTTCGTTCGATCTCTCGAGGGGGCATTGTACTAGTGTACTTTCCGTTGGGGCAACCGAAAAAATTAGAATTTTTTTTGAATTTTGATCGCGGCAAGTTTATTCTTTGAACCAACGCATCAAGTACATTGCTTCAAAGAGGGGAAAAATGTAGACACGTGAAATTAGCATTATGCACTTAGTTCATATTCATCCACTCATAAAATTAATCAAGTTCATTAAATCTATTCATTAGGAAAATCAGGTTCATTTAATCTCTAAGGATTATCCACTTAAATTGAATAAATTAACCTTATTTCATTTAAGCCTATCATTCCCTCTTTGATTAAATAAATCAAGATTTTATTTAATTGAAATCCAAATCATATTTCTCCCTCTTGATTTAAATAAATCAAAGTATTTAAATTAAATTGGTCAAAGGCATCTAATCATCATCTAAGCTAATCTAACCCTGATTAACCTAATCTAACCACCCATCACATCCTCTAGCTTTTCCCACTTGCACCAATAAATAAATTTATTGATTTATTAAAATCAACATTTTCCATCAACATGGCATCTTTGAGGAATATTCTCTCAAATTTGAATTCAAAAACAAGTTGACATGTACATCCAACAAGGCATTTATGAGCTCTTACATGTCCCTTGCACAAGTCAAACTCAGCATTTAATTCACAAATTCAAATTTGAATCTCCCTCTCTTGGGAACATTGGCAAAAACTTGTACATTCCTCAACCTATGGCAAGTTGACAAGTGGCCTCATCTCATTGGTCCAATCTTTATCCCACATTGCTCTATTTTTAGCTCTCTTCCAATTTGAAAATCTATAAATAAGGGGTTGATTCTTCATCAAAACATCCACAACTCTCATGCAAGGTAACTCTCTTCAATTGAGAGCTAATTTTTCCCATCTTCATAGTATCTTCTTATCAGTTTCATCATTGAGCTTAGCAAAGGATTGGGAAAGGGCTTCTTTCCATAGAAGGACCAATCCACTATGAGATAAAGTTGCATCATGTTTTTTATATGCTTTGTTTAGTTTCCTTGATTCCTTTCATTGCATGATTAACATGTTTCATTATTTCATAGGGATGATCTTATTTTGTTTTGTTTTAAATGGAAATACTAATGTGTGTTTTGAAAAAATGCAGAATTTGACGTCCACAACATGAACTACTCAAAATCTAAGTGGGGTCAAGCCCAAACAACAAGAACCAACAAAAATGCTAGACAATGAGAGCTGCATAGTTAGCGGGATCACAATCATCTGTAACTTTTCCCCATATGTCAATAGGGATGGAACCATCGACAATATTTTCTCAACTAGTAACATCACCCTCATCTTCTTGATATTTGTCTAGAGGTTTCTAAATGTGTAAAGAAAAAATTATAAATCTAGGCAAGGAAGCTTCCTAGAATCTAATCAACTAGAAGCATTGCACCCTTGTGAAGAGGCTAAGAGTAGGAAAGAAGGTTTAGATGATCCCAACACAAGATAATCCTTACCTCATCTAGAAGGTGGCTGAGATTAGTGTTCTCTTCTAGAAATTTAGCTACATCTACATTTATTCCCATGTCGAGGGGAGAAAACTCAGTGGGAGACATAAGGAGACAACACTCTAGGAACCATACAAGGGCTATTACCTAAATGTTCTAAAGGCTTACATAGATGAGAAACTTCATGTTTAATAGTAGAGGAGTCAAAATTGGGCTAAATATACTATTTATTAATAAAAAACATTATAAAAATAATTGTTAGCCTACAAAAACCAAGGCTTGATTGATTCCAAAGCCTTCCAAATTATTTTGATAATAATTGTATCATGTGTCTAAGCAAATTGTTTTATCATAAAGAAAGTATGAATCTCAAGACCTTCCCAAGCTAGATGCTCATATCACACTCTAGAGGAAATATAACATCAAATAATGAATTTGTAAGCACCATTGAATTCCAATGCCTTCATAATCCATTTATCACAAAGTGATAAGTCATGATGATGGATTGAGAATAAGAATAAACCTCTAGAATCATGAACTAGATATCAATATTCTAAATATACATGGTGAAAGCCTTTGTTTCCATTTAAAGAGACCCAAAGAAAATTCCTTAAAAAAATTCAATTTTTAAATAGGAAAATCTTAGAAGGAACCCAATAACATGAAGAATAAACATGAGTAGTAACAAAAATTTAAGAACACAAGTAAGATATACCAACCAAATTGATAGGATTAGTAGGAGATTCCTAAAAGGAAAAGGGGATACAATTTTTTTTAGGTCTACACATAGCCAAATAATTTTAACTAGAAAATGTTAGGGAGAAAATATTTCCTCTAGCATTGAGAATTTTTGTATTGAATACTCAAATTGAAATCATTGCAAAATATGTCAAGGAAACAAAGGACCCATAAGAAATTATCTTCCTTAGTTAATATAATAAAGGAGTCGTCCACAAAGTGACCATTGATGAGTTGAACAAATGAATTGGCAAAAGCAATGTCCTTGACTAACCTATAAAAGACCACATGGGTCAAAAGATAATAGGATCCTTTTGTAGCAAGAACATAAATTGTAGAGGCTAAAGGGAAAACATGGTAGATAGATTGGAATATTTTAAAATAATTAATATTTTTTCTAGGGTGATCCCACAATATAAGTTTACAATTTTTGGCCAAACTGGACATTGAACTGAATTGTTTTAACTAAATCTTCACTTTTGGGCACCTATAGTTGCTAAACCATGAGGAATTTTAAGATAATGCAAAATAGTGATTTGTGAGATTTTGTTTGTAGATTCTAAATATACATTTAAAAAAAAAAATTGAATCAGATTGCATTTATTTTTCCATCTCCTTCGAAAACTAGTTTTTATTAGTAAACACCATTTTTAAAGAGTGATGCTCACCGTAAACAACATAAATTTTTTCTATGAAGGATAAAATTCTAATTTTTTCAAAATTTTCCTTGTAAATATGATATCTAGCACGTTCATTTGGTTTCATAGTGTTTTATTGAATATTTTTCTTAATAAAGTGTTGAAGTCAAACCAATTACTATTTAGACATAGGTAGACTGTAAACAACATAACTTTTTTTGTATGTATCAAAATTCATTTTTTTTTTTACTAGATAAAGGACATCAATACCTAGCCTGAACTTATTTTTTAATTTTTTTGATAATATACTATTTTTCCACATGTATAGAAGATAGAGCGTGATTTTTGATGAAAATCTTACATTTACAAGAAATAAAAAAATAAATATAATAATCAAATCAAATAGATTTAAAATTGAAATCTTTTGGAAGCTTATAATAAGGACTACATACTTACAAAATTTTTTTTTTACGTAAATTAATTTGATCCCCCAAAAGGTAAGTCAAAAGTGGTTTTTTATCAGCATTTTGATAGGTGTAAAGGAGACTCCATTAGAGGTATGGTTTAAAACTAGTGAGGTTCTATCCAAGGGGATTTGATCTAAGATGGTTTGATCAAACCCTCTTCAATTGGAATCCTATAAATGTGATGCAGGAGCATCTAGTGGCATGAGGGCAATCTCACATCATCCAAAAAGATGCTTTCCATTTATGTTCATGTTGTTTGCTTTTTGTAGATGTTTTTGCATTTCTGGATACCCTTTTCATCGAATAAGAGTTTCCAACTTTTAGAATTGCTTTTTTGCTTTTTCTGCTCAATTGCTATTTTTAGTAGGTGTGAATTTTTTAGGCGTGGGAAGACAGAAATTTAGGGGAAGGTTCATGACAGAAAAATAAACCCTTTGGCAAAAGAATCAGGTCAAGATCATTCATGATTTGAAAGTTATTCAAGTTCCAGTTTTTGCTTTTTGCCCTGAAAAACCTTTCGAGCTCAGTTTGAGGCACTAAATGGTCCCAGATGGGCCTGAAAATTTGCAGAAACAACAACGTAGACGCAAAAAATCATCTTCACGAGAGCTTTCCGAAAAGGTATTATCATTGAAGATCCAATAGTCGGATTAAAAGTTAGGGCTTTTAGAAGTTAGTGCATATTTTAGAAATGTACTAATTTTCGAATGTGAATTTAAATTAGAATTTCAAATTGTAATTTTGGCTCCAAACCGGCAAGACTCATAACTTGAATGTTGTTTTTGGCTCCAAAGGGAAAAGGGGGCTATTTATGGGCTAGTTTCTAATTTTTTTGGATAACTTTTTGGGAAAAGAAGTTCAAATGTTGCGAAAGGGGATCTGGGTAATTTTTTGTAAGTCTGTAATTTGCATGTATTATAGAGCTCAAGGATTTGAGATCCTCTGCATGTAAGAGTTCCATATTTTTGAATAAAATATTATTCTCTCTTTTGTGAGTATATTTTTGTGTCTCGGGTTTGCTCCCTTGTCAAAATGGAACTTTTCAAGGATTGAATCATTATATTTTTTAAAAATATGTGATTTCAGCAAAAATCAGGATGTCACAAAAAGTGTAAACCACTATTGTGGGATCACCCTCTATTAATGTTGATGAAAATATAGACACATGAAAAAATAATCTTATTTGAATGCACAAAATGAGCCCAAAACACCTAAAACATGGAAATAATGAAAGGTTGATCAATAAGGTCCTATACTTGAAGCCATTTTTGAGAAATATTGTAGGTTTTTGAGAGAATTGATCCCTTTCCATCCCTTCCCAGATAGTAATAGTTTGGTATACTAAGCACCCTAGATTTTTATAAAAATTTTACTTTATTTGGACTATGTAAGGAAGAACTGGTCATATCTTGAGGTCATATGCATAATGACATTTATTTTTTTGAGATATTCAGAAAGATGATGGGTCGCTAGTTATATATGTCATTTGATTCACTAGTTGTAGGTAATGAACTTAATATTTCTCTTATTAATTAAACTCTTTAAGGAATTGCAATAGAATTATTTGATATACATTTTATAGAAATCCTCACCCACAATATCTCGAAGAGATTTATAAAAATAACAAGGGAATATATCCAAGTCAAGAGTTAGGTATGTGGACCAATACATGATAGGAAAAAAGGTGGCTAAGACCCATTTTGAAGAAATGTATAACATAGTGTGAGTAGATCATAATATGCTCACATTATAATATCCTAGGGTTATGTATTTAGATGGATTGAAATTATTAGGCCATAATTAAGGCATGCTACATTATATTTGCATAGGAACACAACAAACACTATCTTTTTAATTTATAACATGTGCACATTATAATGAATATGTGATATAACACATGTTTTCATTTGAAATTGCTTTGGAATCCCACCCTTAGGCTTGGATTTGGCTTGAAAGTGGTTTGGATATCTAGCCCAAAGGGCCTACATGTCAGTTTTCCAAAGACATGTTTTGCATTTAATATGAAATTTAAGTAATGTTGACTATGTTTTCCATCAAATTTACAAACTTGTGACAATATTCTAAAATTATACCCAATAATGTTAAGATCTCTCCCACAATTATAAGCATGCAATTTTATTATATTTCAAATAAATTATTATTTGTATCTTCAATTTCATTTTCTAGTGCCTTCATTTTCTTTGTAAAACTATGTATGACTAATTTGGTGTCATTTTGATATGCTCGTTCAAATTCATATGGAATTACATTTTTATATTCTATTCATATATAAAAATTCTTTTTTATTATTTTTCTTAAAATTAAAGGGTGAGAATATTCAATTTTAAATATGAAAGGGCAATTTAAATAACTTGGTTTGATATTAAAATTGGCATTTCCATGTAACAACTATGATTTGGTTTTACATATAAAATTCCTTTGAAAGGTAATGATTAAGCCTATCACTTGGAGGCGTTTGTGCTGTCGTCATTGGTACTTCCAAGGTATTATCATTTTCTCTAGTGGAGACAATGAAATACTTATGTGTTGGTGATGGGACAAGCCATATACTACATTGCAAGATATTGCCACCTCTCCAACAAATGATGGAGTTTCCCATGACGTAGGGCTTCAAGGTACCTGCAGATGTGTTGAAGTACTTTGCATTTATCTATTGCAGTTGCTTGAAGTGATTTCGCACGATTCAACATATTACAAAGGATTTGATTCAATTAATCACACATACTTTTTAAGCTGTCATCATACCCTCTGAAAGATGTGAATCTTCATTATTGATTTTGCTAGGCTTTAAAGTGCATTTTATTTCTCATTTTCATTTCATTCAGTTACAAGTTGCTTCTAGAAGAATCGTCTGCTAGTGTGTTTCATATTGTGCCTTTGTTGCGTTACATACTAGTGACATGGATTTTTGCCCATGGAATTTTAGAATCAAGTGCCCTATTCAGCCTTGGGAATGACTGTTTGCAGAAAGTCTCTCCCATGAGGATCTTAGCTTGATATTTAAAGTAGATTGTTTAAGGGTGGAGGAGTCTATAAGGTAAGTACTTGGCGTGGATGTCACCAATACAAGAGCTCGTCGATTAATATTTCCATCCCAGGTTTTATCTGTGTTTTTATCTAACACCATGGATTTGCTTCAATCATTGAAGGAATTAGAGATAATTGTAGAAATAATTGTGAATCCCCAGTTCCTTGATAAAAATGCCTTACTAATTGTGGTGCAAGATTATAATTTGTTTAATGGAGATGGGTACATTGGAGGTCTATTTCCTCATGAGAATGTTAAATTGTGATAAGGGTTTGAAGAAATTTTTGAAGCCATAAGACTGGCCCTCCAGTTTAGGAATGATTATTTTCTTTTACGAGTTTTAAAGAAACACTACAAAAAGATTTTTGTGTCTATGGATATTGACATTAAAGAAAAATTCTATGTTGTGTCTCATCTTCATGATCATGTGCCGCATCTACCATTTAACTCTTTTCTTGCTAGAATGAAAGAGAAAATGCATTATGAGCCAGGTCCACAAGCTTCAAGAAAAAAACATGGGAAACCATTAACTGAGAGCTCCAAAGCTGTTAACCATGGTTTTCTTGCAAGGGCTCAAATTGATAACATGGGTCAGACAAAGATGGCGAAGGCTCTGTTTACTGGGTATGATTTCTTTGCTAAAGATGTGCTTCCTCTCAGTCATGCTGAATCACAAGATGAAAATTCAATCTACGTAGAGCGTATGGAGGAATAATGCCAACCCATTATTTCTACCATATTAACAATGTTGAATTTTGTCAGAAATGAATTTTGGAAAAAAATTTCAATTTTGTAGAGGCCTGATGTGCGTAAACAAGAAAATTATGGCTCAATATTGAATCAATTATGTAACGGGTATATCAGTTGGATAAATTCTAGGGTGGTGGTATTGTAGTTAGTTAGTTTTTTTGAAAATATTTCATGGGTCCTTACTTTGGAACAAATTTATAACAATTTGCAGGACAATTTTGTAATCTTTTGTAACTATTTGGGCTATAACTGGAGGTTTTCTTCTTCGTTCTTTCATTCCGGTATGCCCTCTAAACCAGGTCTATGTATAAAATATTTATATATATAATAATATATTACAATGGCTTGCCACTTTTGTTTAAAAAAACATATATTCAATTTTCAATTTTTAGGACATGATCACTTTGAAAATTAGTAAAAATTAATGTATTCATTAAAAAATTAGCCAAAAATTCTAGCTTAAACTTCACGATGTTAGCCAAATTTTCATGAAACATAATTGTTAAATACTTTTTAAAATTTCATTTTTAGGGGGAGAATACCTAATGCTATGTTATATTTTTGAGACAAAAGCATAACCACTTTTTGTTTTCTAATTATTTGACCATTTTAATATCCAAATTTTTTTTTCAAAATATGTAGTTTAGAAAAAGATATTTAGAGAACTAAGTATACTATTTTTTTGGGGCGTCTTCATATTTTGAGCATTAGTATTTTAAATTTCTTATCTAAGATTATTTTTTGTTCATTTGAGGAAAAAAGTGATCACTTTGAATACATTTTAGCTCCTCATATCTATGAACTTATAAAAAAATATTTTGACATGGTGAGCATATCCCATGCATACAATCCTTTATGAGTAATTGATCATAAATAATGAGCTGAGACCAGAAGAATGACACGGCAGCAATTTTAGACATTCTTGTAAAGTGGGATTTTATTAAGATTATTTTTTGGACAATAGAAAGGTGTTCATAGTTCCAAATAGAATCCTAGAGGATGTTATGAAGATTTTTCTTTTTTTTACCATCCTTTGATTTTGTTAATGGATTTGGATGCATGATGAACTCTTGGGGCCTAGAATAATAATGTAGAGACCTTTTCTCTATTTTTAAGCTAGTGAAGTTGGGCTTTGGTTTTCTCACCTTTAGCCAAATTATTATATACAACTTGCTTCTAGTGGCATAGTTAGGTAACACACATTTCTTCCACTAGATCAAGAGGTTACACCTCCAAAGGAGTCTTGTCCTAGTAGAGATCTAAGGTGGTGGAATTGTATGATTGAAATAAAAAATGGGAAAAATAGTGCCCATAAATGTAGGTGAAGTCAAATTTTTATTTTAGAGCATCATTCCATGCAATATTCTAGCCTATCTCATGCATGGGACATGGATCTATATTCTACACACATTGAATGTGTGCTAATATGGCCTTGTGGGATAATAAAAATATGTTTAGAAAAACATATTATTAATGGCCTTGGGTTTAGTAAGCTAA
The DNA here is from genome assembly GCA_007258455.2 of Sequoia sempervirens. Lineage (NCBI taxonomy): Eukaryota > Viridiplantae > Streptophyta > Pinopsida > Cupressales > Cupressaceae > Sequoia > Sequoia sempervirens. The sequence continues at coordinate 57,509 of VDFB02276725.1, forward strand.
CATTAAATGAAAAACCATAAAGAGTATTCATCTACAAAGTCTCACATAGAAAGGAAAAAAGTGAGAAAAATAAGAAATACAAGGCTATCAAAATGGTTTATCATGCCAATTGTGGACTTTTTCAAGACCCTTTGTGAGGTTACTCTATGTGTACCACATATTATGTAGTGGTTCCTACGATTGGGATTAAAAAAAAACCAATTGATTATGCATGTATTACTAAGCCTCTCTTTAACTATTTTTTCATCTCGTACACACATCATCACATTTATCATAGTTCACCTCAAGAATATTGAAATATACACAAAAAAACAAAAGTGATAATATGTATTAAATCTAAATTCCATCTTGATAGAATAGATCATTCAAAAACATCATTTGAGGTATAAACATTAATAACTCCAAATATATTATTGTAGGATTTTATGGCAAACTCCTCAACACCCAAGGATCACCTGCAAGACAAAATAACATCCACAAGAGAGAGATGGTAGATATATCATGCTATGATTAAGGATGCAAAAATTCCAAAACAAAACCCACACTGAATATGTCAATGTACATATGAACCCTTACTTATATAGGCAAGGTGAGAATAGGATTACACAAGATCATGACAAGTTCCTTAATCCTATCACATGAGACAAATAAGTCATAACAACCTAGGATAAGATAAGTTCTAGATATGAAAACTAAGACTTATAGAAGGAATCTTAGGACCTAAGTAAACTTAACAAGTGAATATGTCCTTGAAACATAGATTTTTGGGACCCTATGGACTACTCTTGCACTTCTAGGGTTTTACACCTAAAAGGAGAGAGATAGGGCCAAAAATGCTAATATATCACTCAAATTAGGATGTATGTAATGTTCTTTAATATAAATGAACTTAAATAAATGAAATTGACTGATCTGAATGACCAAAACTGAACGCAAAAGTGTAATTACAACTATGTTTGAAAACACATTGTGATATGCTAACAACTATGTAAATGAAGAAATAATGCCAAACATAGAATACAGGGATGAATTTAAGTTCACCTAGATGAATTTCAATGATTATAGAGTGTTTTGAATGCTGATGAAAATCACTAATTTTTCATAGTGGGACTCATTCGCCCAGGGTGGTGAATCAATCCACCTACTGGTGAAAAACTATCGGGAGCTGGTTTTTGTCTGTCGAGATCCAAAATATGACAAAACTTAAGTTTCTAGTCCTAAGGTGGGACTCATTCACCACAGGTGGAGAATCAATGCTCTCCCAAATTTCTAAAAAATTAGGAGACAACTCTACAACACCAAATTTGGGAATGTCTACTTGTTGGGTTGTCGAAGTTAGATCTACAGAAAATGGACAAATAACTCTCTCCAAGCTTGAATTTGACTCAAGTTGACTTGAAGCACCTAGTTGACTTGATTATAAATATTCAACAGCTAATAACCTATCAAATATACATAAAAAGAGCCACAAACAAACATATAATAGGGGAAAAATGATTAGGGGTTAGTGAATAGGGATTTGGATTGGTCAAACCCCACTTTTGGTAATTAAACCCTTGAAAAGACAATGAAATGCAAGAGAAAGATAAACTAATAACATGCAAGTGCTATCAACTTACCTAACCCTTGATAATGCAAGTCTGAAGTAATGTCAATGGTTGCTTCAAAGTGCTTGAATAGTGCTTGAATGGTTGATGTAAAGTTCTTGAATGCTTTAAATGTAGGATTGAATGCTTGAATGAGTGAGGATATTGTAGGAGATGTAAAATGAGGTGAAAATAACTTATTTATACAATTCTAGTGCCTTATTATCCATTCATACCTCATCACAGGTCGACATCAAGTGATTTTGAATAAAATCTCAAAAGGAAATTTGAAATATTTTGAATTTGGGGCCAAGGGGAACTCATTTAACACCCATGGCGAATGGGTCCCACCTAGGACCTAAAAAACATGTGTCGGGACAAATGTTGTATTTAATGTTGTTTGTTGGGATAATATGCAAAAATACACTTAATTACAATTTATGAGGGCATAAAGAGTCCAAATAAAGCATAAGAAGGGGTGTAAATAGCGAAAATATTCCTAGAAGAGCATTAAAGCTTGTTACAAGACTTTACAAAACTTCATAATAGAAATTTTTGATGAGTAAAAAGGTGATTTTTAGGTAAATTGCATTAAATATAGTCTAGAAGAATGTAGAAATGTCTTACAACACTTCACAACACCTTCACAAGATGCCATTCTTTGAGTTTAAGTACCTAAATCAGCATGTTTAAGCTATGCTATAATATAAAATCAGAGGAACATAGTTCCAACATCGTGAAACAAGACCTAAAAGGGCATGAAAATGACAAAGGGCCATTTTTCTATAATAGATTTATCCCCCACTTTAGTTAGAGGATGAACTTGCTTCAAACTCACACTAAAGTAGCCATGAACATCGAGGGGAGGGTTCAGATGTACTTACATTAGCAAGATGGAATGAGAACAATCAAGAGGGTTGATCAAGCCCCGAGGATGAAGATCCCATGGAAAGCTAGACATAAGAACAAAGGAACACACAAGTGTTGAAATGATTTGGATGAAGCTTCGATCATCCATCCAACTAGTTGTCAAAAGAGATCTCTAGGTTGGTTGTTTGAAAAAGAGAATGTGTACTCACTTTGGGCCCATGAAACTTTAGGTTGTCCATGGGGTGAGAAGGCCCAGCTATATACTCACTCTAGGGCCACCAAACTAGTTGTTCATGGGGTGAGAAAGCCCAAAAAGGTAAGATACATATGCTAGTTGGTATGCACTCACAAAACACAAAGGTGGCTATGGGGAAAAGTCATGCCGCTAGTTGGGCTTCCACCTCAACCATGTTAAAGTTATACCCATTGATAACATTAACAAGGTGCCACAAGAAAATGCTCATAAAAAAAAGGAAAGGTACCACAATCATGCAAGTTGCGTTATGCAAGGTGGAAAAGAGGAATGCAACATGTAAAACATAAAATGTAAGAAGTGAAAAGATGTTCAAAGGAGTCTTGTTCAATTTATGCAAGGTCAGTCACTTAGGAAACATTGTGTTTAATGCCTTCCAAGAGAGGACCAATCAAAGAATAGTATATTCACAACTTAGGGGATGCAGTGTGTCACATCAATCCACCAAGAGGAATGTAATATGCTAAGGGTGATCCCACAATAGTGGTTTACAATTTTTGGTCAAACTAGACACTGAAATTATTATTTTTAACTAAATCTTCACACTCAGGCACCTCTAGCGGCTAAACTGTGAGGAATTTGAAGATGATACAAACTAGAGTCTTGTCACATTTTTTCTGTATATTCTAGAAATATTTTTTTCCAAATATTTGGAATTAGATTGCACTTGTTTTTCCATCTCCCACGAAAACTGGTTTTTTTCAAAAAATACCATTTTAAAAAAGTGACACACACCGTATAATGCATAACTTTTTTTCCATGAAGGATAAAATTCTAATTCTTTCAAATTTAGATTTGTAACTCTGATATCTAGTGCTTCCACTTGGTTAGATAGTTTTTTATTGAATATTTTTTCTTTAATCAAGGTTTTAAGTCAAACCAATTATAATTCAGACATAGCGCGACCGTATAACACAACATTTTTTGTATATATCGAAATTCAATTTATTTTTTGTTGGATCAAGGACTTCAATATTTGGTGCACTCATATTTTTCAAAAAAAATATTCAATATGTGCAGAACAAAGACGTTAATTTTCAATGAAAAACCTATGTTTAATAAAACTAAAAAAATAAATACATAATAAAACCAAAAAATATTAAAATTATATTTATTGGATAGCTAGTTTCGAGGGATACCTTATTCCAGTTGGGTTTGTGAAGATTCCTCCATTTTCATTCTCAACTTGAGCTTCAAAGCATAAAAATTTAGGTTTTTTTGTGAATAAGTTCAAAAATTAGGGAAAAGGAGGGTTCGCTAGAACCAAGGGGGTTCTAGTGAACCAGGGTTTATTCGAACCCTAGTTCATTCCAGGGGTTTGCATTTTTTTTGTGTCCATGCATGCATTAAATGGGTTTGCTCAAACCCTTTTTTGGTTTTTTTTGTGAACCAATGAGTTCATTTGAACCCCCAAATTAATTTTTTTGGCATGGGGTCATTTTTGACAAGTTTTCCTTCCTCATTCGAATTGTAAACCAATTTTGTGGGTTTACCGCTAAGATAGATCACACTTATGAAGGACATCACACCCAATGTCATCCACAAAGTGATAAATGCATCATGTAAATGACAAGGCTACACTAGGAAGTAAGAGTGCAAATGAATTAATGGTAATGTATGCCCCCCACTTTAAAGGAATTGCTACACATCATTTTGTGAGCAATTACTTTAAAGTAGAGAAAAAAAACATAAAACAAGACATGAGAGCCAACTTGGAAAGCCCTATGCCAAGTCATATGTTTCAAAGTTAGGTTGTGTCATGTCAAGAAAAAATGAAAAACAAAGAAAGGGAGTTGAACCCCAGAAAAGAAAGCACACCAAACACATAAGGGATCTATGGATTTTGGGTTAGTATGTTATTTTTTGCAATGTTTTTATATTAAAGAGCTTGAAACTGTCATCATTCCCCAAGGCACATAGAATTGGAAGAATGACACAAAGAGAGTGAAAACAAAGGAAAAAGAAAGTCTGTTTTGGGTCAACATGGAAGAGACATAGGGCATCTCTATTCTTTGTATCATCTCCAAAAGGAGAACACAAAAAATAAAAATAAAAAAAGACAAGGACCTTTTGGGTCAACATGGAAGAGACATAGGGTGTCTCTACACTTTGCATCATCCCCAAAAGGAGAACATAAAATGAAAAGAGAAAAATACAAGGACCTTTTGGGTCAACATGGAAGAGACATAGGGCGTCTCTACGCTTTGCATCATCCCCAAAAGGAGAACCAAAAAAAAAAGAGAAAAAAGCAAGGACCTTTTGGGTCAACATAGAAGAGACATAGGGCATCTCTATACTTTGCATCATCCCCAAAAGGAGAACACAAAATGAAAAAAAGAAAAAGAAAAGGACCTTTTGGGTCAACATGGAAGAGACGTAGGGCATCTCTACACTTTGCGTCATCCCTAAAAGGAGAAAACAAAACTAAAATGAAAAATATAATGCACGATGAATAGACGAATAGAGGTACAAATAGAAGAAGTGTACAAAGAGAGAGAACATCAAACACATGATATGGGGGAATACGATACGCACATGAAAAGGAAATAAAAAGATGAAATTAAAAAGGCTAGTTAGGTGAATGCAAATCAACCATCTAACAGGTCATCTGCCTCCCAATCATATTCATTGTAATGTGAGGGTGGCTGACTATCCAAAGGAATAATTGAAAGTGTTGAACCAAGAGTTATACTAGGTTCTTCACTTGGTGGAGAGGATATACCATTTAAGCTCATTGTAGATTAAAATAAACAATTTAAATTGTTATGCACTTCTTCATCAATTTTGGAAATGTTTGCATCGTCATTATCATCATTATCATCATTAAGATTAATGACAATAGGAGGACGAAGGGTGATTTCTAAAGATGGATGTATCAAAAGCTGAGGTTGTTGGATTAGTTCAATTTGTTGTGATTGTTCCAGTGGACTATCTTGTGGCAGGTCAGGAGGAGGGTGGTCATTTATTACTTCTATCAAAGGTAAAGGTTGATTTTCTTTATTTTATTCTATGTGAGATTGACTAGCAAGGAGATGACGATGATGCCTTCATTCCCTAGCACGATGTTCTATTTAATTATGTTTTGGAGTTGTTGAGGTGTAGGAGCAGATTGAGTCATCATAGGTTCTTCTGCTTATGAAGGGAGAAGAACAGAAGAAACCGAAGAGGATGGATCAACCACTTTCTCTTTGGCTTTATACACTTGTTTAATTTGAGGAGGCACAATGGGGTTGTTTTTAGTATCTCTTGGTCTTTTAAATGATGGATGGGAAGTGTCGAAGGGTGGTTGTTCAAGAGGTTGGATGGGTTGCTCAATGTCAGACTCGGTTTGAAGCATGGTTTCATCTATGATAGGAGGTGTGGAAGTTGATAGGGATGAGTTATGAAAAGATAATTGGGCTATCTTTTTGGCTTTAAACTTTTCATAGGCTATGAAAAAGAAGTCCTTACGAGGGGTGATAGGTTCCATGGGTTTAGGCTAGAAGGCTTCTAATGAGAAGTTACCTTTGGAAGATAAAGGATTAAATCCACTATGGTGTATGGTGACTATCGCGTTGTCATGTGGAAACTTCAAGCACTTATGAACAACTGATGGGATTGCTCTCATTGAGTGAAGCCAAGGGAGGCCTAGCCACAAATGAAATTGGTCAAATTGTGGAATAATTGAAAATGTTACCTCCAAAGTTTTAAGTCCTATTTGTAAGGGTAGCATGATTGATCCAATCGTAGGGCATGCAAAACCATTATGTATTTTAATGCAGGAAGTGGGTTTATTGTAATCATCTTGATATAGTTCATGTAATATCAAAAACTCTTATGTGATCATGTTCGCACCACAAGCGGGATCTATTAATATCCCATTAGTGGGTTTATCAGAGATTCTGCCAGCTATGTAGAGAGAACCATCAGGAAGCTTTTGGAGTATGTCTTTAGTAGAAAAAGTAATATCAAGTAATTTAGTGGTTTGGCCCTTACAAGGGATAACGTCTATCATAGCCACAAGGTTATCCATAGGACTAGCTTGGGTAATAATAGGAGTTGTATCATGTTGTTCATTATTTGTATTAGTATTAATTACATCAGGCTTGGAAGGTTCACTAGCCTTGAAAAATGAGGTAGTATGTTTCAGCATAGGATTGGCAAAAATTTGTAAATTTTGGTTAGGAGGTGCAACAGACTTATTTCCTTGATCATTAACACCCGTAATGGTCAATTCACCTGAATCAATGAGGTCTTGAAATAAATGTTTAAGAAATTTACAATGTTCAGTGTCGTGGCCATTTTGATGATGAAAATGGAAATAAGCATTAGGTTTGAAGGTAGGTAATAAGGACTGATTTGGATCGAGTGGGTGAATGGGTGGCAAGGTGAGCATGCGTTTTTGAATTTGGCATAATGATAAGGCGTGGCTTCCCTAATAGCGGCCACTTGATTTGGAAAAAAATTAATTGGTTGTAGTTGAAGTTGAGGAGGTGGATTAAACTGTAAAAAGCCTCTATTAGGTTTGCAGAAGTTTTGGTTGTTGATTTTTTTTTATTAGCGTGTTCTAGTTTGTCAACTCGGTTGGAAGTGGATTTTGAATCATGACTTGAAACCAAATTTTGGTAGTCACATAAGGTTGTACATAAATGCGTGAATGAAGGGAATTTCATCATGGTGATCTTATCCTGAAGGTTGGTGTGCAAGTTTTCGATAAACATCTTCTACAAATGTGCATCGGGAAGCTTGACATCAATTTGAGCATATAAGGATTGGTAATGTGAGATGAAATCCATTAATTTTTCATGCATGTTTTCTCTACATCTCATAAGGTCTTCCATTGTCTTTTTGGGTGTCATGTGAACTTGAAAGTTACTAATGAAAGCATCCACCAATTCATTGAATGAATGGATGGAATGATTGGGCATGTTGGAAAACCATTCTAAGGAAGTGTCTTTCAAGGTTCTTGGAAAAAGTTTTGCTAAAAGTTTATCATCAAGGAAAAAGTCACTACAAAAAGTTGTATAAGCATTAACATGGTTTATAGGATCTCCTTTTCCTCCGTATTTCTCAAAAAAAGGAATTTCTATCCCTTGTGGCATCGGGGTACTTAAAATTTCTAAGGATAAGGGACTACTATAGACATGATATGTGGTTGGAGCAGATTGACCTTGACTGATGTTGGAAAGTTGATGTTGCATAGATGAAATTGTAGTGAGAAGTTGTGTAAGAAGAGGATCAGGGTATGCGGGTTGAGGTGGAAGGGAAAATGGTGATGGAGTGTAAGTGATGGTAGGGGAAGTGAAAGGAATGCTAAGAGGTGTGAAAGTGGTAGAAGGGACTTGCGATGCCATAAAAGAAGTAGGAATGCTAGTGGAAATCAGGAAAGAAGTAGCCTGAGGCAGAGTTGTATGGACTTGTGGATTGGTATAGGTTGGTATGGAAGCAATGGTTGAAGAGGGAGGAACTTGAGGTGATCCTTCGTTTATAGGAATGGTTACGGATTGGGTGTTGGAAGAGGCATGTTTATTGTAAATCTCAACAATTTTCTTCATCACTTGCAAGCCATCAACACTTTCAATCAAATGATGAAGATTCTCAATGGTAGGTATGGTAGTTGTGGAAATGTTTTCAAGTGACAAGTCTTGTTGTAAATGTGCAAAGTCCTCATGAATATTAATGACCTTTTCTTGCAAGAGGGAATTGTTTTGGTTGTCAACATTCATTGGATGGAAAGGTGAAGGCATGGAAGTAGTATTGTTAGGGCCTAATGCACCATTGTACATACTAGGAGTAGGATCTCGTGATATCCCAAGGTCCACAACAAAAGTGCTATTGTGGGATGCCATGAGTCTAGAACTTTGTCTCACTAAAGTATTATCAACGGGGCACCAAACACTCATGCAAGTACCACAAAGGAGGGGTGAAGACAAATACAAGCTAATCTAAGAGCTCTAAAATGAAAATAATAGAGATTCTTCTAACTATAATAGAGAACCAACTACAAAAAATAGAAATGGAAACAAATGCCAAAAAAATGCCAGAAATGTTGTCCAAAAAGTGTTGAGGGACTGATTTTCCCTAGGTGGTGAATGAGTCACAGTATGAACCTTTTTAGTGTTTTTTAGAAATTTTAAGATGATTTAAATGCACCAAAGTATGTTATTTTCATATGTAAAATGCAGATTTTTACTTTTTACAATGAGATGTAATGCAAAAATGAAAGCTACATGAAGGTTTCACTAATGCAAAATGAAAAGTCCTAGAATGCAATAACAAATCAATATCCTAATTGAATGATAATGAAAATAGAAACTTAGGATGCAATATGTGAATGGAATCAGAAATATAAAGTGTTCAAAAGTCGGGTTGACCAAAATGAAACATAGATTTTTGGGATCCTATGGACTACTCTTGCACTTCTAGGGTTTTTCACCTAAAAGGAGAGAGATAGGGCCAAAAATGCTTATGTATCACTCAAATTAGGATGTATTCAATGTTATTTAATGGAAATTAACTTAACTTAATGCAATTGACTAATTTGAATGACCAAAAATGAATGCAAAAGTGTAATTACAACTATGTTTGAAAACACATTATGATATGCCAACAACTATGTAAATGAAGAAATAATGCCAAACAAAGAATACAGGGATGAATCTAAGTGCACTTGGATGACTTGTAATGATTCTAGAGTGTTTTGAATGCTTATGAAAAGAACTTATTTTTCATAGTGGGACTCATTCGCCCAGGGTGGTGAATCAGTTCACCTACTAGTGAAAAATTAACAGGAGCTGGTTTCTATCTATTGGGATCCAGAATCTGAAAAAACTTAAGTTTCTAGTCCTAAGGTGGGACTCATTCACCATAGGTGACGAATCAATCCTCTCCCAAATTTCTAAAAAATCAGGAGACAACTCTGCAACACCATATTTGGAAATGCCTACTTGTCGGGTTGTCGAAGTCAGATCTGCAAAAAATGGACAAATAACTCTCCAAGCTTGAATTTGACTCAATCTAACTTCATAATCAATATTCAACACCTAATAACCTATGAAATCTACATAAAAAGAGATGCAAACAAACATGGAATAGGGGGAAAATGATTAGGGGTTAGTGAATAGGGGTTTTCCTTTTTCAAACCCCACTTTTGGTAATTAAACCCTTGAAAAGACAATGAAATGCAAGAGAAAGATAAAACAATAACATGCAAGTCCTATCAACTTACTTAACCCTTGATAATGTAAGTCTAAAGTAATGTCAATGCTTGCTTCAAAGTGCTTGAATAGTGCTTGAATTGTTGATGTAAAGTGCTTGAATTCTTGAAATGTAGGATTGAATGATCTAATGAGTGAGGAGATTGTAGGAGATGTAAAATGAGGTGAAAATCATGTATTTATACATTTCTAGTGCCTTAGTATCCATTCATACCTCATCACATACCAAAATCAAGTGATTTTGAATAAAATCCCAAAAGGAATTTTGAAATATTTTGAATTTGGGGCCAAGGGGGACTCATTCGCCACCCATGGCGAATGGGTCCCACCTAGGACCTAAAAACATGTGTCAGGAAAAATGTTGTATTTAATGTTGTTTGTCAGGATAATATGAAAAAATACACTTAATTACAACTTATGAGGGCATAAAGAGACCAAATAAAGCATGAGAAGAGTGTAAATAGCGAAAATATGCCTAGAAGAGTGTGAAAGCTTGTTACAAGACTTTACAACACTTCACAAATAGGACTTGTTGATGAGTAAAAAGGTGATTTTTAGGTAAATTGCATTAAATAGAGTCTAGAAGAATGTAGAAATGTCTTACAAAACTTCACAACACCTTTACAAGGTGTTGTTCTTTAAGTTTTAGTAACTAAATCGGCATGTTCAAGCCATGTTACAATATAAAATCAGAGCAACATAGTTCCAAGACTGTGAAACAAGACCTAAAAGACCATGAAAATGAAAAAGGGCCATTTTTCTATGGCACAGTCCCCTAAGTCCCTAGTGAGTGAATTAACTAGGTACAAGACATTTATTCACACCAACAACCCCCTTAAGTGTAACTTATAGAGAATATTATTATACAAATGACACAAAGATGGGTCCCAACTACGAGGCCATGTTAGGTACCCATGTAAAGATGTAATGCAATCTCTCACAAATGAAGAAAAGGAGAAAAATGAATGGGACAAAATTCCTCCCCAAAAGAGAGATAAATAAAATAATATCCATCACAAATCTAATCAATCTCCATCCACACAAAGGATGATAAGAGAGACAATATAGCACCCCCATAATGAGATAACCTACTGCAAAGAATCACTACAAGCATACTTGTGGAGTAACACTGGAATCCTTAATCTCGCAAGCAAGGAAAGATAATTTTGTTTGCTAGAAACCATATTAGAGTCACTCAAGGATTCAAGTTAGAAACATGATAAAGCAACAATAGACCTGATGCCAAGGAATAATGGAAAAATCACAAACTAACACAACCCTAGAATTTATGAAGGAATAGTTCATTGATAAATGATTTAGAACTAAAATGAAGAACATAGATTGAAATTGAACCCTACCAACTATCAAAATATCCAAGAAATATCATGAATACCCTTTGGATAAAAACTAAAATAATGATCAACCTAGAATAGATACATTAAAAATTACATGGATGGAAATGTAGAGCTACTTAATACTTTACCAACGTTGTAAGAATCACAAAAGATAGAGATTGTGGAAAATAGTTATAAGCTCAGGAGCCAAAAATGGAGATCTGACTTCAACCAACAATAAATTCTACCAAATAGAGAAATTCAAAAAAATCACCTATACTACTTGAAAAATACACATTGCCAACATTCTAGTAATATTTTTTCTCTAATTTTTTCCATCTAGATCAAAAGTTATGAGAAAACAAAAAAAAGGCCTAAAAGAGGGTATTTGCAGACTAATTCTAGGTGCAAAAAACTAGCCCCTAGTCCCCCAATATGACCATTGTAGGTTACAATAATGTGTTTAAAATGAGGAATCACTACCAAAAATGGTGGAACCATTGGGTGTTGGCTCCATGGTTGTTGTTGCACCGAAAGGTTGACCTATTAATGCCTAATACAATTGCTAGAGTTAACAGATCCATGGGAGGCAGTTAGCCCATGTCACAAATCTCAAGGGGAGCACTGATAATCTTCCAACAATCTCCCCCTCATGTTATCTGAGGGGATTTGAGCCCAACACCTTTGGCTCTGATACCAATTGTTGGCCCCATGGTTGTCATTGCACCAAAAGGTTGACCTATTAATTCCCGATACAACCACTAGAGTTAACGAATCCATGAGAGGAAGTTAGTTCATGCCACGAATCCCAAGGGGAGTGTTGACCATCTACCAAAACTAGGAAGAGTGAAGGGGGGTCAGTGGGCCTTAGGTTGTGCCACTCCCAAGTGTTAGGCCTTTAACACTACCTGCTGATCATGGGCATTAGATGGGTATGTGTAGAATCATCATGGAAAAAATAGGCCCTTAAGTGGCAAAAAATTCAAAAAAATCAGAATTAGGAAAATTGACGTAAAAGTTTGAATAAGTTATCTACATTATTTCAAAAATATGTAAGAATAGAATCTATAGCAAATTGAATGTAGTTTCTAAACTACTAGGTTTATTTTAAAACAAAAAAATCTATTTGGTGAAAATTTGAAATTTCAATGTGGTAGTACTTAAATTTTAGGGAAAAAAATAAGAAGTAGGTGTTTGTCTAACCATCCTAACCACAATAAAATGATAATATTTTTTTATAAGATTTTAGATATAAGTAGAGGACTCATGTCCCGATGTGATGCATATTTTTTTGTAATTTTTTTCCAAGTAAATAATTAATTATGATATTTTTATTACAAATTTTAAAAAATATAAAAACTCATATGTCTAACCACCTTAACTTGGTCAAAAATTTATGAAATTCAATTTTTTTTCTTAATCCTATAGTATGTGAAGCTTAGAATGTGACATGTTTCAGATTCAAAAAATGTGATATCGTTTGAAATCTATAGATGTTTTTCAATCAACCTATCAATCAGGACTTTAGTCGTAATTCAAATAGAAAATGAATAATAATTATTTATTAAATTCAAAGTAAAGCATAACTTATATTGGTGGAAATCTGAGAATCTCCTTTAAAAACCCTTTTCCTTTCATAAATTTTGGGTAAAAAAAAAGTTGCCAGCCACATACCCTACACATACCCATCATATTGCCACTTTTTGGGCCATCATGATCCTGCACATACCCAGACCTTGTGGCCAAGGGTTACATATAACAACCAATCGTCTAATTTAAAAAGCACAGTCAACTGTATTTAAGTACTTTGGTCAACTGAAATAAAATAAAACCAAAGTTTTAATATTAAAATCTCTATTGAAAACATTGATATTAATTGTAGTCATACTCATGATTAATGACCACTGTACCAGTGATAAAAAAAGGATGCTAGAAAACTACAGCGGATGATTTGACTACAAAATTATGATGAAAATGTAATCACATTGATAAATGACACTTGCAGAGGAATATTCCACTCAGAATATGTTGATTTAATAGCAACCCGCTACAGATCTAATGTCGTATGATTGTACGACCAAGTATGAATCCATATGCCCATAGGGCCTAAAAAAAAATTCTGACCCTCCAACTGATGGTGTCAAAAATTGATGATTTGGTAGTTGATATTTAGGATATCGAGCCTTATGGATGCAACTATGAGGTTAGTTTTTTTCCTATACTTCTCTAAAATATCAACTACCCTCCAAATCTATCAATTGAAACCCTTGTTCAAAGCCTTACAAATTTGACAAAATAAAAACCAAATCTGATTTTCTTTGATGCCTTGGATTCAATAGTGAGGCTCTCAAGACCCCATCTCACACCCAACAAAAATCTCACTCCAAGATTGGTCCCTCATATCTAGGAAGAATTTTATAGCATTGAAGCTTTGATACCATGTAGGAGTTTATGGTGAACTCCTCAACACCTCAGGATCACTTGCAAAAGAAAATAACTTCCACAAGAGAGATATGGGTATGTGTAGGATCATGATGAGCCAAAAAGTGGCAATATGATGGGTATGTGTAGGGTATGTGGCTAATGACTTTTTTTTAACCCAAAATTGATGAAACGAAAAGGGTTTTTAAAAAGATTCTTAGCTTTCCACCAATATAAATTATGATTTACTTTGAATTTAATAAATAACTATTATTCATTTTCTATTTGAATTACAACTAAAGTCCTGATTCATAGGCTTATTTAAGAACATCTATAGCTTTCAAATGGTATCACATTTTTTGAATCTGAAACATGTGTCACATTATATGCTTAACATACTATAGGATTAAAAAAAATTGAATTTCATGAAGTGTTGGCCAAGTTAAGGTGGTCAGACATATGATTTTTATATTTTTTAAAAGTTGTAAAAAAAAAATCATAATTAATTATTTACTTGGAATAAAATTACAAAAAAATATGCATCACATTGGGACATGAGTCCTCTACTTATATCTAAAACATTATAAAAAATATTATCATTTTATTGTGGTTAGGGCGGTCAGACAAGCACCTACTTATTATTTTTTCCCTAAAATTTAAGTGCTACTGCATTGAAATTTCAAATTTTCACCAAATAGTTTTTTGTGTAAAATAAACCTAGTAGTTTAGAAACTACATTCAATTTTCTATAGATTCTATTCTTACATATTTTTGAAATAATATAGATAAATTATTCAAATTTTTTACGTCAAGTTTCCTAACTCTAATTTTTTTGAATTTTCATCACCACTTAAGGGCCTATTTTTTTCCATGATGATCTTGCACATACCCATATGGTAGAAATATCATGGTATGATTAAGGATGGAAGAATTCCAAAATGAAAACCACATTGAATATGGTAATATACATATGAACCCTTGCTTATATAGGAAAGGTGTGGAATAGGATTAGATAAGATCATGACAAGTTTCTTAATCCTATCACATGAGAAAAATAAGTCAGAAACCTAGGATAAGATAAGTTCTAGATATGAAAAATTGAGCTTATAGAAGGAATGTTAGGACCTAAGTAAACTTAATAAGTGAGCATGTCCCCTAAGTCACTAGTATGTGAATTAACTAGGTACAAGACATTTATTCACACTAACAATTATTACTAATTTCTAGAGTCATAACACTTAGTTCATGGGGTCACACCCTTAATATACTAAATATTTAAGACACATAAGAGATAGAAAAATGAATAATTCACGTTAAATTATTTCATGAATTCTACACAAAAAATTACTACTATGCCAAATGATATTGAACATGCAATAAAAAAATAGAAAACTAAAAATTAACTTCTTACAAATAGAGAATGTCATGCATAGAAAACTTCCTATGGATTTTAAATAGGAATTGAACATTTTAGGATATAAATTCATGAGTGGGTGTGAAGGGTCATATTCTCACTATTTAACTCAATCATAGATAAATAGTTATTCTACAAAAAAATCTTATCTAAAGTGAAACTTCCTATCCAAAGAAAAGTTCATTTAGGTCATACTTCTATAGAAAATATTTACCTTCTTCCAAATCTTCATGCAGACATTAGACCTCCACCATGTCACTAGGGTTGGCGAAAGGGAGAAGATAAAATTGAAATGACCAATCAAAATTTGGTAAGATTTGGATTATTTTCCTTCTTAGATGTCTCCACATGAGAATAAACAAAAAAATTCTTAGCCCTTGAGGTTTTATTATAGAAAAGGTAACCCAAGAAAATATATCTAGGTAAATAAAATGTTTTATAATTAAGGAAACCTAAGAAAATCCACATGGATATGGACAAAAATATATTCCTCATCAAATATGATGAATTATTTATTCTATATTGGTTGGGATCATATGTCATTATCATCAACTATCATTTAGGAGCATATCAATTAGCTACCAAAAAGGGTCAAAAGTGTTAGTGTAGAATATTCCTTCTTATAGATAATAATCTAGGGAGATAAGCTTGATTATGTGTGCTTCATTTTATACTTATAGTTGCATTGATTTTTGTATGCCTCTAGTTTGAGATCAACAAAGTTACATACCTATTCTTAGGCTAGTTCTCCATGATTATGGATGGTAATTTATCTCACGTACACCATAAATATGTTCATCCATTGTTAGTTAATAACCATGGGATATTTAACCATTTCCTTTATGCACATTATTTCTAGTTTTGCATCATTTTCTCTATTTTTTAAACTTGCAAGGCATGTGACATCTAGTCTCTCATAGCCCAACTAGTATCTACATTCTATCTAAAATATTCTAGTAGTTCTCACATAGTATCAAATATTTCATCATGCAACTAGCTTCCCCAATTGAAGATCCGTCCACCAAGTTTTAGTAGGTGTCTCTTGGTCTAGATAAAATTCCATAGTTGACTATAGAAGGTTAAAACTGCTCAAGATTAGCTATAAACACACAATATATTGATCACAATCATCTATTGGAAAGCTGGTGCAGGGGCATCATGAAGGTTTCAATGTGGAAGTTTTAGGAATAGGGTCTAATGTTTAGTTTTAGTGTTGAGTCTTATATTTTGTCATCAATAAGGTCCTAATATACCTAGTATGTATTTAGGATTTGATGAGCTCATTTTGTTATATTTTGGAAAAAGAGGCAAATATTGCAAAAATTGTGAAAATGTTGTCATGTTAAAAGTGCAAACTTGGAATCCCAACGGTCATGGGAGTTGAAAGTTAGTTTTCATGGTAATATTGGTTGGTTTTAGTAGGGAAATTGTTGGTATATATTTTGTATCTTGTTGTAAGCACTGATTTGAAAGTTTTGGTGAAGATAACAATTTGAAAACTCCTAGAATACTGTGATTTTGTTAGAAATTTTATGTTCTCTTGATCTGTATGGACCCGTACAGTGTGCTTTCAGATCAAATTACTTTTGAATCACTAGATATATGTGTTAAATTCATTTTATAGTTGGTTTGATCAAATCTTATTGAGTTTGAAGCATTTCGTAATCAATTTTCTGTAGGCGACCAAAAAATAGGGTTATAAAGGGTTTGAGGACATAAAATGCTCAAAGGCCCATTCCACCATCTATGACCACTATAATTGAGTGGAATGGGTCAAATAGGATAGGAATAGATGCTAGGAGAGTTTTTGGGATTAGGGGAGGTCATTTGAAGGTTTGGGCATGATGCCCTAGGTGTGAAAAGGTGGATTTTGAGTGAATTTGAGAGGTTTAGGAATGGAAATGTGTTGAAAAACTTGGGGGAAGCAATTTATGATGATAGATTAAGCTTTTTAAAGAAATTTTAGAAGAGTTTGAAGAGATTTTAGAGTGTGGAAAGGTTTGGAAACCAATTTTTTGATAAACCCCCTTAAAACCTAATCAAAGTGAGGGTTTTATGATTGGAGGAGTTGGTAAGTGTTTATTGGGAGGAAAATTGTGGATTTGGTGCTTATGTAGTATGGTTATGACTTCCTAATGAATTTTTGTGCCTGGAGAGAAATTTAGAGGTGAGTCGCTTTGCAAATGTGGCCTAATTGGCCTATTGGGACAACATAGGAGCCCTGTTTTGGGATTAATGGTCCAAAGTGACCATAAGTGGTTTTGAGATATGTTTGAGAAGAAAATAATGGGTGTCTAAAAAGGTGAGGGGTTTGTGAGTTAGAAGTGAAAACAGAAAGAAAAGTTCGAATAACCAGGTTTGCACACCTACAAGAGGAGTTGTGAAGTTGTGTTGGAAAACACCCTAGTTAGGGTTTGGCTGATAGAAGAGTGGTTGAGGATCGATTGAATTGTGATCTTGCAATTAAATGCCTCCCTACTCTAAATAAATTGGTATAAGAGCTTAGGTACCAGATCTTTTGAGGGAGAAGGTTGCAGTTTGCATAAGGAAAAGCTTGGAATTTGAAGGGTCAAGATGCCTCCTAAGAACAGTGCAACTGTTAGAGAACTACAAGAGTTAAAAGAAAGGCATGCTAGGTTGATGGAGTGTCATAATGCTATTTTGGAAAGGCTTGCTATTATGGATTCAAATCAGAGAAGAGGTGCAGATTTGGGTGATGTGAGTGAAATTAATGAAGATGAAGAGGAAGAGTTTCAAGAGGCTGATGAATAGCCATTGGACCCTGATCATTTAGGTTGAGTTAGTTTTGGAAAATCCAAGGACAATTGAAGAGTGTTATCAAATGGTAATAAGAGTGGAAAAAAGGATGAAAAGAAGGAAAGATAAAACAAATAGAGGCAAAGGAAGCACCTCTAGGGGAAGAAGATCATTCCATACTTCAAAAAAGTAAGTGAGAGCCAAGAGGATGTGCACAAAGGAAAAGAACAGGCTACATTTTTCAGAGGTGGCTTTAGAGGTTAAAGAGGTAGATTTGGTGGACGTAGAAGTTCAAACATATTTTTAGGTAGATGCTACAATTGTAATGAGTTTGGCCATCCATCATACAAGTGCCCTGAAAAGAAAGGTTCTACATCAAGTGGAGGTGAAAGAAGTGAAAGGAGGGATCAAATAGGGCAAGAAGATGAATGTGAAAGTACAAATTCTCTTAGTCATGTTGTTGCTCCAGAGGTAGGAGAATCATTGATGTTGAGAAGAACACTCTTGAAGGCATCTAAGGAAAAGGAGATGACTCAAAGGAGAAGCTTGTTCAAGACAACTTGCAAATGTCAAGGTAAGGTGTGTAAGGTAGTGATAGATTTAGGATCTACTCATAACATGGTGTCTTGTTTAATGGTTGATAAGTTGAAGTTAGAAAAAATTCCTCATGAAACACCATTTAGAGCCTCTCAAGGGTAAATGATAATCAATCAATTTTAGTGAATGAACAAGCATTAGTTGAGTTTCAGATTGGTGGATATAGGGATAGGTACTTTGTGACATTTTACCAATGGAATGTTGCTATCTATTGCTTGGAAGGCCATGAAAATTTGATAGGAAATCACTTTATGATGGTAGCGAGAACACTTACACCATTAAGAAGGATGGTATTACTTTCACACTAACACCATTGCAGGAGAATGATGAGGCAAAATGCAAGGAAACAAAGATCATCATGTTTGGAAAGGAGTACATAAAGTTTGAGGAGATAAAAAACAAAGAGTATGTAGCCATTTCAAGGCTTGAAGATTCAAAGAGTTATGCAAGGTTGAAGGAGAGAGTTGATAGTTTGGTATCCAATGCTAAAACAGAGAACGTCAAGGATGAATTCCTTGAGAAGGATCAAAATAAGTTAGGAAAGGGTGATGGAATTTTGGTTGGGACAATATTTTGTCCATTGAACACTAGAGGAGTTAACGGATAGTCAATCTTTGTTAGAACAAGGGTTCCTAAATATAATAAGTCATAATTTTGTTAGTCTGAGAGGAAAATGGCACTTGTCACAGAGATTCTACAAGTAAAGATGAAAACAAAAAGTGAAGGGCATAAGGGTGTTTGGCAAGGGTATATGACTGAGTTCAGGCATGAAGCAAAGGTGGAAAAGAGGTTAAGTCAGAGGATAAATGGTGAGGATGTTTTTTCAAGTCAAAGAGCAAGTACAACATCAGTTTTCAATGTAGGAAAGGTCAAAGATTGCCCACCAAGGTAGGGTATGAAGAGGGAGAAAAGTGTAGATGACAAGGTCACTTGTGCAAGGAATGAGGCAAAATCCTAGTTTCTGACTCAATAGGGAAGATCACCACATGAAGGAGAATTTGAAGGGAAAGGAGATGTTGGAAAGAAGATGGATCTACAAAAATTCATTTCCAATTGGATTTGGAATCTTTTTCTAGGCACTTGTGCAAGGAATGAGGCAAAATCCTAGTTTTTGACTCAGTAGGGAAGATCACCACATGAAGGAGAATTTGAAGGGAAAGGAGATGTTGGAAAGAATATGGATCTACAAAAATACATTTCCAATTGGTTTGATAGAATCTTAGAGTTTGAAGCATTTAGTAATCAATTTTTTGTAGGTGGCCAGAAAATAGGGTTATAAAGGGTTTGAGGACATAAAATGTTCAAAGGCCCATTTCACCTTCTATGACCATTGTAATTGAGTGGAATGGGTCAAATAGGATAGGAATAGATGCTAGGATATTTTTGGGGAGCAAGGTGTTAGTGTAATTAAATTAATTATTACACAAGCATAAGTTAACTTAGGTCTTGCATCATTTAGTCCTAGGTTGCTTTTTAATAAATCATTTAATAATGGGGTAATGTCTGTAGAAGTTGAAAAACCAACTTTATATTCCCCAAGAACACCTACAAGAAATCACCTATCACATACAAAGATATTCAGAACAAAAACAACAAAAGTTCTGTAAACCCTCAGAGCCAATGTGTGCAAACAAAAATCAGAATTATTGATTATATTGAATGAAAAAAATGTTTTACAAATAATACAAAAGCCTTCAAAAAGGAAATGATGTAATAAAGCAGGAAAAGACAACCCTAATATTATCTTGAGCAAAAAGAAAGCTCAATAAGATAAGATAAGGATTAAATAATAATTATCCTAGGAAATAAAATATCCTAAGTAAACTTATGCTAAAGTGTAATTAATAATTAATTACACCAACACCTCCCCATAAGTGCAACTAAGGGAGAAGCAAATTATTATGCAAATATGAATCTTGACAATAAGGCCTGATCAGGTACTCATTTACAAATGGAATGCAAACTAAATCAAACAGGGTAAAGGAGAAAACCACATGGGAACAAAACTCCTCCCCAAAACAGAATGCAATAAACAACTAAGTGATGAAAGATGGAGGATTCCATAAGACCCCCCAAGGACACCATCCATCAAAAAGATACATAAATAAATTCCCCCATAAGAGAGGAAGAAAGAGACCACAGAATGAAGTAACTCCAAAAGAAGTGAAGAAACTGCATCTCCTGAAAGAAGTGAGAGGGAAGAGGCCGAATGAAAGAAAACTCTAAAGGTGGAATAGGTGTAGCCCAAGATGTCTCCACAGAAGCAGGTGTGACCTCAACAAATGAAGAAGCCAAAGTAGGTGAAGACACAATAGAAACCTCCAAAGATGTATGATAAACTGGATCCTGCTGCACTGAAACAGAAGAAGCAATAGGAGGTGGAGGAGATGGAATGGAAGGCTCGAGAATAGTGATGAGCCCAAAATGTGCTCATGATTTGGATATCTTGGTGTACTTTTACTACCCTCATTTCTGTTGTTTATGGTTGTTTAAACTCTTTAAGAAACATTTTATTGGGATATCTTGTAGCAATATACTTTCATGATTCCTGTAGCCTATCATGCTGACTTGTCTATATTTATTACCCCGTTTGACTCCCTAAATGACTAGTACAATGCATATAGTTTTTGAATGATGAAATATATTTAAATATGTGATTATTGAATGGATATTATGTATGTTCCATGCGCCTTTTATTTCACATCTGTTACCTTGTGTTTCGCAGGTTGTTGAAGAAAGTATGATCAAATCAAGCGCAGCCGATCTCGGCCTTGCAGTAAAGTCCATTTCTTGCACGACTTCGAGGAAGCTCTGGCGAAGACTCTTTGACCAAAACTGTTGGGAAGGATTTTAAATGTCAGTCAAACTGGAAAAAGTGGAGCGCTAGATTCTCTCTGGATTGGGTTGAATGGATAAACTCATTTATGAAGTTTGTTCCTCGATTTCAGGATACATTTCATATCCACGTCTTTCTCTGTTTGGGTTAGTTAGTTGTTTTCCTGATTTAAATAAGTGCTCCTCCTGTGCGAGTGAGCAAGTAAGATAGAAGCATAGTGATAGGGAGATAGAAAGATATCATGTAAGAGTTAGTATGATAATAGAAAGCAGAATTTGTATGACAAGAGACAGAGTTTGTTGTTAGTTTTCATATGAATAGAGAAATGTATACCATTCTGAGTTTATGAATAAAGATTGATGAAGTTCTGAGTTCAAAACTTGCGTAATTAGTTGATGCTTGCTAAGGGGGGCCACTTAGTAAGTATCTATAGTTAGTTAGTTAGCTGCTCCTTTTATGTTGATCATCAGTTAGATTTCATCTTTGAAGTTTTTGTGCAAACTCAGTCTTATATTGTTCCTGCAGCATCAGGAATCCATCCCTATGTTTGTTCCTGCAACTTAAGGCCAGTTTATATTTTGTCTCTCAGTTGTAGCTATTATGATTTCTGCTTTGGTTAAATTATGGTTGAGTTAAGAGAACTTTGTATTACCTTCCTGTAGCGTAGGTAGAATTCTTTCCAAGTATTTATTTCGGTTAAGTTGTGACTGAAACTAGTTCTTAGTGCATATATTGTGCTGCTCCATTCAAAGTATACGTTCCCTGGTTTGACAAGTAAATGAACATCCATAAAGAGATATTAGTCGCCTGCTGGAATGTCCAATTCCAGGGATAGGTTTTGCCGTGATTTTCATATCCTTTTGTGGGCACGACCATTTTTGGCACCATTGCCGAGGATGGTGTCAAGCTAAGAACTTTTAGAAGTCATTTTTAGCATTAGTTTAGTTGTTAATCAAGAATCTTCAAAATCTTTCAAATCACTATTCATTCTATTGCATGCATAGAAGAAGAGACGCGCTGGGAAGGTTTCTCCCTGAAAACTTGTTTGTTGAACTGTCATTTGACCCAGCTGACGAAGAACCTGAGGAAAATCCATTTGCTCTGATATTCCAGCAAGCAAATATGGCAAATAATCCACCTAATCCACCTCCTTATTTTGAGTTTCCCATTGTTTCCCAGCGAGATATTGATAACCTTAAAAATATTCCTTCATTACTTCCCAAGTTCTATGGCCTAGTTACGGAGGACCCTTAAACTTTCCTATTTGAGTTTGGTATCCTCTGTCGCAGCTATGATTACACTTCAGATGCACACAAGTTGAAGTTGTTTCCTTCCACCTTGAAGGAAGGAGCTCTTAGATGGTTCATGAATTTGGGGAGAGGTGTTGTTGATAGTTGGGCAACCATGCAAACAAAATTCCTTGAGAAATATAAGGAATATTGTAAGAGTGGTAGTAAGGAGATGATATATTTAGAATTCAACAAAAGGGGGATGAAAGCCTAGAAGACTATATCTCAAGATTCTTGTTTTCTCTGAAAAATAATTCAAACCATACTCTCAATGAAGAATCTCAGAAACTACTTTTTCTAAGGGGAATCAGTGATACCTGCATAGATGCCCTGGACCTGATGGGAGGAGGTGATATAACCCAATTTCCTTGGGATGATATCAAGAAAATATGTCTTAATTACTCCCAAGAAAATGTGAAGAAGGGTAGAGGTCATCAAGCCACAGTCGGAAAGTCCTCTACTAATGGAGTTTCCCAGATGGAGATCACAAATTTGTTGGCATATTTCAAATAGGATATCATAAACAACATGGCTACACAGTTGGACACTATGCAAGCTCAGAAGAAACATGAGGGAGATGAAGCAATCCTGACTGAGTTCTCTCCAATTGTAGACAGAAGAAACGTGACTGCAAATGCAAGATGGTGGCCAACATGGAGGCTAAATAGTTGCCTACTGATTTTAAGATGATAGAAGGTGATGATGACCAAGTCTTCTTTGTTGCACAAAGGAGGCCATGGGCCCCAAGACAAGGTATGCCTCAGGACCCTTTGCAAAATTTTGGTTCATATAATAGTCAATGGAAAAATCAATACCCTCCAAACTATGGGCCATACTCCCAACCTCAGTGGAATAACCCTTGGCCAAATGCCTAGAAAAACCATTGGCAATCCTCACAAGGGAATTGGCAATCACCATAGCAAAATCAGTGGCAGCCTCCACAAGGGAATTGGCAGTAGCCTAACCAATGGAGAGGAGGCCAGCAATGGTCAAATCCACCCGCTGGTTTCCTGCAACAACCCCAACAGCTAATCAAGGTCAAAATCCAAAATCAACCCAACTACCTACTCAGGTAGCACCTAATCCAAATAACCAGCAACCGCAGCAGCAACAAGTCTATTTTGTTGATCCTAATCATTAGCCTACCTATGCTCTTAACCTGAATAATATTAATTTACATTCAGGAACCATGCTGCCCACACCATCTCCTTCCATAATATCAGAATTACCATCTATGGAGATTGACCAAGAAGAAGATATCAATGACCAAGCCCAACCAAATTAGCTAGTTCAGATCCCATCATTACCTAAGCCATCTGATAAAGTGCCCCTCCTTTCCCATAAAGATTGGAAGGTGAAAATGTGAAAAAACAAGAGGAACCTACCTTTGACATCCTTGACCAGCTAAAACATATATGTGTGAAAATTCTCTTGTTCCAAGCAATCAAAGAAGTACCTACCTATGGCAAGGCCATCAAGGAGGCATGTTTGAAGAAACCGGGGAGGAAAAAGAAAGACCCTCAAATTGTCCATGTAATAGGCCAACTCTCTAACTTAATGCTAGGGAAGCTTATCATCCTAAAATATTTAGATCTAGGAAGTCCTATTGTGGAGATAAATGTTAATGGGTTGTAAATTAAGAATGCTTTAGTAGATCTTGGTACAGCTATCAATGTCATGATAGAGGACCTAGTTGTAAAATTTAATATTTTAGAAATAAGGACTACACCTACAATATTACAACTTGTTGATAGCTCAACTGTCAAACCTGATGGGGTAGTTGAAGACCTGGAAGTCACCTTGAATTCCTGGGAGTACCCTACTAATTTTATGGTCTTATCTCCAAAAGCATCATTGGGGGCATACCCTGTCATACTAGGAAGGCCTTGGTTGGCTACTGCTGATGCTTGCATTGGTTGTAGATCGGGTGACATAACAATATCTAATGGATATAGCACAAAGAAGTTCTCCAGCACTGCCCCAACTTGAGTCTGGAGATGTTGTTTGGCTAGATTTGGGAGAAGAGGAGGAAGTGAACTTCGTGGCCAATTTAATGATGATTACCAGAGAGCCTTTCATTGCACAGCAAGAAGAAGAAGATATACTATCCAATACCATGTTGAATAACTATGGTACTGAATATTTTCATTATGAAAAAAATTATATTCCTTGTAGACTATTCTTCGTCCGTCTACATCAGCTCATTATCCTACAACAAATGATTGCTTACACACCTTACTACCCCATGAGGTAGACATGCCATTTCTGTCTAAAGTATCTATAATAGACTTAACCTCCCAAGTTGAGGTAGCTGTAGGAAAAACCTTGAGCATTAATAAAAACCTCACCAGTGAGCAACAAGAATCTATGATCAAAATGCTTACCAGTCATAAGTTAGCTTTTGCATGGGACTATGGAGATATGAAAGGTTTAGACCCAAAACTATGTACACATCGCATATACATTAACAGTGAGTTCAAACCTATAAGAAGAATTAATCTAGCCTTGAGAGAAATTCTTAAAGAAGAATTGCAGAAAATGTTAACAGCTGGCTTTATCTACCCAATCTCCGATAGTCAGTGGGTTTCCCCATTGGTCATTGTTCCTAAGAAAGGAGGAAAATGGAGGGTATGTGTAGATTACAGAGAGCTCAATTTGGCAACGAGGAAATATTACTTTCCTCTTCCATTTGTTGATCAAAATCTAGATAATTTAGCTGGAAAGAAGTACTTCTCATTCTTGGATGACTTTAGTGGGTACAATCAAATCAAGATTGCTCCTGAGGATCAGGAAAATACTACTTTTACATGCCCTTGGGGAATGTTTGCCTATTCAATTTTTCCTTTTGGTCTCTGTAATGCTCCTGCAACTTTCCAGAGGGCAGTCATAACTATCTTCTCAGACATCTTATATGATTGTATGGAAATATACATGGATGAATTTACTATTTATGGTACAACATTTGAGGAAGCTAAGGACAACTTGGAGAAAGTACTACAGAGATGTGAAGATCACAACCTATCGCTGAATAGTCAAAAGTGCTACATGATGATGTAGGAGGGAATAGTCCTTAGTCACTATATTTTTGCTGCAAGAATTCAGGTTGATCCTGCTAAGATTGAGGTCATCTCTAAGCTACTCTCTCCTACTAAGTAGAAAGAGGTACGAAGCTTTCTAGGCTATGCTAGATACTATAGAAGATTCATCAAGGACTTCAGCCAAATAGCAGGCCCCTTATACAGTCTACTGAAGAAAGATGCAAATTTTTCTTGGACAGAGGAATGTGAAAAAACATTTCTTAACTTGAAAGTCGCCCTTACATAGGAACCTATTCTGAAAGGACCTGATTGGTCACTTCCATTTCATATTCATACTGATGCCTTAGATTATACAATTGGAGCAGTGTTAGGGCAGAAGGATGGATCAACAAAACATGCACTCTACTACATAAGAAAAAATTTGTAAGGGGCTGAATTCAACTACACTGTTACAGAAAAAAATGTTGGCAATCATCTATGCCCTCAATAAATTCAGGCATTACATCACTGGTTATCAGATATTTGTCCACACTAATCATGCAGCAATCTGGTATATCAGGAATAAAAGCTCAATATCCAGGAGACTGGCAAGATGGTTGTTGCTGATGTAGGAATTTGACATTACAATTGTGACAAGCTAGGTAAAGCCAACGTAGTTGCTGATTTCCTTTCTAGAATTCAAAGGAAAGATGACTTTGCACTTATTAAAGATTCCTTTCCTGATGAACACCTGTTTGTAATTAAGGTTATTCACCCATGGTATGCTGATATAAAAAATTATCTGGCTATAGGAAGAACTCCTCATTTCTCCCCTAAGGAAAAAAGATTATTGGTAGAGAAAAGCTTTAACTTTTCTTAGATTGTAGATTGCATGTTTTATACAAGGCCAGATCAAGTTATGAGGAAATATGTATAAGAGGACACTCATGATATACTGCATACAAGCCATGATGAGCCTTGTGGTAGACATTTTGTTGCCAAAAGAACAACAATGAAAATTTTAAATACTGGTTACTATTGGCCAACTCTGCATAGAGATGCAGCCAAATATACCAGAAGATGTGATAGATGCCAATGGATGGGAAGACCAACTCGCTCTAATGAGATTCCTCTATTTCCACAAGTTGTAGTTACACCCTTCGACAAATGGGGACTAGATTTTGTGGGACCAATTGACCCACCTTCCAATGGTAAGTCCTACATCCTTGTATGCACAGATTATGTCACAAAATGGGTAGAAGCTAAAAATATGAAACATGCTAGGGATAATAAAGTGGTTGAATTCCTCTATGAGGAAATATTTACTAGGTTTGGTGTTCTTAGGGAGATAGTGACAGATCAAGGAGCACAATTTACTTCTACACTTATCACGGCTTTAGTCAATGAATACAATATACGGCACAGGAAATCAACTCCTTATCACCCCCAGGCCAATGGCCAAGTTGAGGTCACCAATAGAGACATAAATGCCATTTTGACTAAAACTGTAGATTTGCATAGAAAGGATTGGGCCACAAGGTTACCAGAAGCTATATGGGCCTACTGTACCACCTAGAAGATTGCTACACGATTTACAATTTTTGAAATGGTGTATGGTAAAACAACTATGATGCCAATAGAATTTGAACATAAAACTCTCAGAATAGCACTGGAGATGGACATGGATTTAACAAATGCACAAAAGGACAGAATCATGCAACTCAATGCTCTGGATGAACTCCAAAAGCATGCCCTATAGCACATTGAGATGATACAGAATCATCGAATAAGGTGGCATGATAAATATATTAAGAAAAATAAATTCAAAGTAGGAGATTGGGCTCTACTTTATGACTCACGGTATAAGGATAGTCCAAGAAAATTACAGACCAGATGCTTGGGCCCATATGAAATTGAGAATGTATTTGCTAATGGTGCAGTTCAACTTGTTATAATTGATCCTGTTAGATTCAAGTTGTTAGTTAATGGACACCGCCTCTGGTTGTACCATAAACCAGTCTCAAAAGAAGAATTCATGCAGCAGTTCATTTAGGATCCTGCCGCTACTCTTCCTACAGCTGAAGGCTTTAGCCTTTCTCCTGGATCTTCATCGTAATTTTGAAATGCATGCTCATAATAAAGGTTTACTTTTTAAGGAAACCCTTTTTCTTCATTTCCACTTGTCGCCACATCTCACTTCTTTATCTTCCATCTATCCATCCCATCCATCCATTCCATTCATTCATCTCATCCGCCCACATCACCCATCCACCTCATTCATCCACACCACCCTTAATTATGATATCATTCCCAACTATCATCTCATGCCGAAGCCGTCATCTTTATCAACACATACAAGCATTTATTGAAAGGTATGCCATATTTTTTGTTATCGCATATTCGATTTATTTCATTTTATTCATTTACTACTATGTCTGTATTAGTCATTATTACCCGATCTCCACCTATTCTTTAGTACATGTGAGGACACATGTCATACTCTAAGTAGGGGGCAGGATAATCCACTTTTTAAACCTATTTTTTCGCTGCTGCCATAACTGCTTAGATAATCTTTCTTTATTCTTTTCTAGTACTTTCCAAATATGATCACATGTCTTTTTCATTGCATGTTTTCATTGAAAATCATGATTAAGACTACTTGTTTAAAAAGTTCATTTTTGAAAAGAAGAGAGAAGTGACAGCGAGACAGAAAAGAACCATAACAGAAAGGGAAACGGAAGGGAAAATTTTTGGATTTTTCAGCAAAGAATTGAGTTCAGCTAAGGAAAAAACTGTGAACATGGGTGGTCAGCTGGTGCGACATGAGCCTGTAGCTCATGAGTTATTATTGCAAAATCCTCAAACAGCCCAAGCATTTAGCCTCTGTGGTTGGCTGAATTACTTTTTGAGTTTAAATGCTTTTAATGAGGAGGTTGCAGGCGAATTTTTGAGAACCCTTTCTGAAGGAGAGGCTACTGTATGGGGTCTAATGGTTGTTGTAACTGAAGAAAGAATTGTTGAAGTAACCGAGCTTCCAGCCGTTGGAGAAAATTTTTCTTCAGATATCATCTTTGTAAGGGCCAAATTTACAGTACCCACTGACAGACCTTTGGAAGTCTCTAAGCAGGGATGCAAGTGTGTGTTGTTGCCTCCTCCATACCTAGAATGTGTTGCTTTCATAATCAGGTATTTAACATGTGAAGGACATTTATCTTACCTGCATTCTTACCATTTCAAATTGTTATGTCATATGAGGCATGGGTTAGCTATAAATGTTTCGAACTTCTTGTTAAAATTTCTAGAACAAAATGCCCATGGAACCCAATAGGGGAAGGATAATTTTATTGCTCACCATAGTCTCATAAAATTGTTGATTGAACGCTCTTTGAGAGATGTATTACCTCTTTCCTGGCAACAATTTGTTTCCCAAAAGAGCTTGCAACGTCCAGAACCCCCTAGGGCACTTACCCTGCAGCCTCAAAAAAAGAAAGAGGAAATGGCATCTACTAGCAGAAGAATAGGAAAAGGGTCATCCGCTCCTATAGCACCTGGTCCTGCAGCTCTCACACCAGAGTCCTCTGCCCAAGTGCAAACTAGGGCTGCCAGTAGAAGAATGAGAGGCAAAGCAAAGGCAGGAGAGTCATCTGGGGCAGAACAAACCCCAGAATCTGACCCTCGTTCTCAGAAAAGGCAACGATCTTCTCCTGCAGCATCTTTCCCTGCAGCATTGTCTCCTATAGCAACACCTGTTGCCATCACCAGTTCACCATCATCCTCTGGCAAGGAAGAACCATCTAGACAGTTCAGGAAGAGGAAGGCTACGAGAACACCTCTTATAGCCGCACCATTGCCAAGAAGAGTTTCCACAAGGAAACAATGTAAAACCTCCCATGCTTCACCTCAACTTGAGGTTATTATAATTTTAGAATAATCTGTAGAATTTGAATATGATGTTTCTCAAAATGTGTCTGAGAGCACTACACAGAGTTCATTCGTTTATGAAGAGGAACAAATTGAGACAAGGGAAATTGAGCATAATGAAAGGGGGGTACCAAGTCTTGATGACTTGACTGTTGCTGCTATGCAGATTTCAGAGGAAGCACAGTCTTCTCCACTACAGCAATAGGAATTAATCCTTCAGCAAGAGTAGGAACAGACTGAACAATTGGACGTGGCCAGTGAAGCTACATTTCCCCTGCAACTTGTCAAGCCATTATTGTTTACAAAAAGACATTTTTGATTGAGTTTTTGGAATATGTCAAAGTTAGATGGAAACCAGTTACATTGCAAACCCTGACTTTCCGCCACCTAGCCCAAACTGAAATGCAACAAAGTCTATGGGAGGAAGAAAAGAAGAAACTGAAAAAGGAAATTGAAGGGTAGAAATAGGAAATTCTAGAATTAAAGGAGAAAATGGATGAAATGTTGAAAGTAACTAGTCAGATTATGGAGTGCAGACCACCACCCAGAGTTTATGCTCTGTGCCTCAAGGAACAATTCTTATGGTTCCAACTAATGAGAATTTCCAGAAATCAAGATCCCATTATTCATACTGGTAGAGAATTCTATGATGCATACCAGGCAGCTCCCAATTGGCTGAGAAATTCTTTGTGTGAATTCTATTTACATGGCTTTATAATTCCATTTGAAATAGAGTGGAATCCCCTGTTGTACATTGGCGATATCCATTTGAGATCCCTTATGTCTTGGGCAGCAAATGAAGCAAATTATGACAGGCAATGGGAAACATATGAAGAAGCTGAAAGGAATGAGCCTGTTCCATTGCGCCCTGAGAGTTCAGACCCCCACGCAATGTTGAAAACTTGGTTTACTTTGGCATATGGCTTTCATAATAATACAACCAGGATGAAAATATTTGATCTTAGGAAACAGGTATATGATGAATTTCAGGAACAACCATACTCGTTTTGGAGGCTGTCATACACTAGAATTGAGAAAAGGTGGGAAAGATTAACTGTTGGGCTAAGAAGGTTCGAGCCTCACAGTCCCCTAAATTTTATAGCAGCTCTTAAATGATCAAGCAGATACATACAGCTGGGACTTCAAAATAGGTGTGAATTATGGTTGCCATTGACATTTAGACCTCCTATGCTAATGTGGCCCCTTTATCCTTACCAGGCTACAAATCTTAATGAAGATGCAGAAGCTCGTAAGTATGAAAGGTGGTAGAGTTTTAGGGGTTTTTGTTACAAATTTGGAACTCCATCTCAGAGTCATGCCACAACCACTGATTTCAGAGAGACCACCAGAAAGTGTAATGTTGGAGGACCAGCATTGGGTTAAGTAGGGGGCAAATGATGAGCCCAAAATGTGCTCATGATTTGGATAACTTGGTGTACTTTTACTACCCTCATTTATGTTGTTTATGGTTGTTTAAACTCTTTAAGAAAACTTTTATTGGGATATCCTGTAGCAATATACTTTCATGATTCTTGCAGCCTATCATGTTGACTTGTCTATATTTATTACCCCGTTTGACTCCCTAAATGGCTGGTACAACGCATATAGTTTTTGAATGATGAAATAGATCTAAATATGTGATTAATGAACAGATATTGTGTATGTGCCATGCACCTTTTATTTTGAATCTGTTACCTTGTGTTTCGTAGGTTGTTGAAGAAAGTATGATCAAGTCAAGCGAAGCCGATCTCGGCCTTTCAGTAAATTCCATTTCCTGCACGACTTCAAGGAGGCTCTGGCGAAGACTCTTTGACCGAAACTATTGGGAAGGATTTTAAATGTCAGTCAAACTAGAAAGAGTGGAGCACTAGATTCTCTCTGGATCAGGTTGAATGGATAAACTCATTTATGAAGTCTGTTCCTCGACTTTAGGATACATTTCATATCCACGTCTTTCTCTATTTGGGTTAGTTTGTTGTTTTCCTAATTTAAATAAGTGCTCCTCCTATGCAAGTGAGCAAGTAAGATAGAAGCATAGTGATATGGAGATAGAAAGATATCATGTAAGAGTTAGTATGATAATAGAAAGCAGAATCTGTATGACAAGAGACAGAGTTTGTTGTTAGTTTTCATATGAACAGAGCAATGTATACCATTCTGAGTTTATGAATAAAGATTGATGAAGTTCTGAGTTCAACACTTGCATAATTAGTTGATGCTTGCTAAGGGGGCCCACTTAGTAAGTATCTGTAGTTAGTTAGCTGTTCCTTTTCTATTGATCATCAGTTAGATTTCATCTTTGAAGTTTCTATGCAAACTCAGTCTTATATTGTTCCTACAGCATCAGGAATCCATCCCTGTGTTTGTTCCTGCAGCATAAGGCCAGTTTATAGTTTGTCTCTCAGTTGTAGCTGTTATGATTTCTACTTTGGTTAAATTATGGTTGAGTTAAGAGAACTTTATATTACCTTCCTGTAGCATAGGTAGAATTCTTTCCAAGTATTTATTTCCATTAAGTTGTGACTAAAACTAGTTCTTAGTGCATATATTATGCTGCTCCATTCAAAGTATATGTTCCTTGGTTTGACAAGTAAATGAACGTCCATAAAGAGATATTAGTCACCTGTTGGAATGTCCAATTTCCAGTATAGGTTTTGCCATGATTTTCATATCCTTTTGTGGGTGTCACCAAATAGGATCTGAAGTGAGAACACCAATGTTCAAGAAGCCAAATCTCTCCTCTGAATGATGATGCAAACTCAAAGTGTGAGGAATAGCTATAGGAACAGAAGCACCACCAGTAGAAAAATCAGTGAAAGAATACAACCGAGATGAGTGATCCACTATCCTAGTAGCAATAACTGCTCTACTCTCCAAGTCTCTGATGATAACCAAATCAGGTGTGAACTCCACAGATCTCCCATTGCCCGCATTTATTATCTGATAGATGGAATGAAGGTTATTTGTCAAGTGAGGGACACACAAGACATCCTGAAAGGAGTGGTCCCCAAAATGAATAGACCCCTTCCTTGTAACACTCATGTAAGTGTTGTTTCCCATCAAAATGGTTGACATAGTGCAAGGCTCAAAGGAAGTAAACATAGTTAGCGAAAATGCCATATGATGAGATGCTCATGAATCTAGAAGCCATCTCCCCAATCCAATACCTGAAGAAACATAAAGAGCACGTCCCTTCATATCTGATGAAGTATGTAAACCAGCTGTGCCTATGTTATGTTGCTCTGAAGAAGAAGAATGAGGAGAAGAAGACGATGCAAACATCCTAGAAGGAAAATGAATTTTATTTTTTTGAAGAAGATGTTTCAGATCATCAATGTCCTTGTAACAATTATGTTCTACATGTCCTTCCCTCTTGCAATATGCACATGTAGACTTCTCCTTCCAACATGATTTCCCCTTAGAAGAGGAGGATGAATCTGAGGACTCCTTTTACTGCTCATGAGGTTTGGAATCATTTTGTTTATGTTTCTTACCTTTTCCTATAGAAGCCTTCTGATCTTTGGGCTCCTGTGATGCAATAAGTGCATGTGAAGAGAAATAAGTTTTCACCGTGCCCATGCTAGCTAACTTATCTTGCTCTCAAGTGAGAGATGAAGCAAAGTCATCAAGAGATGGCATAGTGAATCTCGTACCAAGTGCATCCCTAGTGGCATAAAAGGTAGATACAAAAACTGAATAATCAGGTCCAAGCTTAGAAAGAATGGACAATATCAACTAAGAGTACTCTTTCTGAACACCACACGTACTCTTTTTGAACACCACACTGTGACAACGGTAATCTAAGAGACTTGAGTTTTCTGAAAAACTCATGGATGCTATCAAAATCCCTAGGATTTAGGCCAATAAGCTCATTCTCTAAATGAAACCCTTTGATAGTATCCTGCTTCCCAAACAAAGACTCCAAAGTAGCCCATATCTCATTTGGTGTAGTGCAATATTCAATGTGAAAAAGAAGGTCAGAGGAAAGAGAAAGACATAATGTACCATAAGCTTCATCACACCTATTAAACCACTTTCTCTTTTTCAGTAGCACCTGTAGGGTCAATTTTTGTACCCATGGTTACCTTATACAACCCTTTATGTTTCAAGTGAATCTCCATTTGGTTTTTCCAACCAAAATAGTTGAATGGAGTAAGGGGTGCAATGTTGTGTAAATCCATGACATGAAACAACAATATATACTTTCAAATAAGAAAAACAATGCTTGATGATCTCAAAAAAATAGTCTGATTGCACGCTTCCAAAAAAAATAATTAAAAAGGTAAAGACTGAGATCAAACATAAATATCATATACCTAGTAAAAAATCTAAAAAAATAGGTCTAAGATCTATGTAGAGAACTGAACTAGCTTTCCAACGCCTGCTTGGTTTCGAAAAACGGAGCCAAGACGCAAAAGTTATGCCTCCCGGAGTGAAAACAACAACTTCTGGCTTTGATAGGCGGAAAATGCATCAAAATGGAAAAATCAGAAAATAAAACCACCACCATCAGTTCCGTCTCTAAATCAGCTTTCTGGCGACTATTCATTTTTGAAAAAATGACTCTGTTTGCAAAAGTTATGAGCAAATGAAAAAAAAGGCCTGAAAATGGGACCTTGAATGCTAAACAGGGGCAAAAAATTTGCTCCTTCAGTTCAGCCCTCAATCGGCCATATGACCAGGCACTGGTAATGTTTATTAAAAAAATCTGCCAAGTTTGGAAACTACTAGCGGTTTAGCTGGTCACATGCACCAATAGAAACCTGGCGGTCACGGCTTCCGGACACTGTCGGCGGCCCCTGGTCCTCTAAAGGACCCTGGTGGGGCGGCAAAGCCCTGGGGGGTTGAGAATAGGGGTGAAGTGGAGGTCGAGGGAGCTCAGCAAAGCTCGGCGGGGTTCGATGAAGCTTAGCGGAGCTTGGTAGAAGGGCCACGGGGGTCAGAGGTGGCGGAGCGGCGGTGGAGGAAGGCAGTGGCCGTCGGGTGGCTGGTGGCCCCTCGGTGGCTATTAGGTAGCCGAGTGAAATATAATGGGCTGCACATAAACCTTAATAAAAATTTGATTTTTTAATATTTTTTTGTGTTTTGTTCCTCGATCTGCTTGTTGGGGAGGCCGTACGGCCTCTCTGGCTAAATTTTTTTTGCCTTTTTTTTCAACTTTCACCTAAATCGATGAAACAAAAGGTGTTTCTAGGGTTTTTGGACGCTCTAATCACAATGGCAACATCCGTTCGAGCCCAAAATGCTCCAAAATTTTGGCTACCCCCAGATCTACCAAAAATCAACTTGACTTGAAACCCTTGCACAGAAACAGACGTTGTGAGAGAGTATCTTCAGATCACGAATAGGCAATGACAAGTGTGGAGCTCTGATACCATGTAGAAGTTGAAAAACCAACTTCACAGTCCCCAAGAACACCTGTAAGCAATCACCTATCACATGCAAAGATATTCAGAAAAAAAACAACAGAAGTTCTGTAAACCCTAAGAGCCAATGTGTGCAAGCAAAAATTAGAATTATTGATTATTGAATGAAAAAAATGTTTTACAAATAATACAAAAGTCGTCCAAAAGGCAATGGTGCAATAAAGCAGGAAAAAACAACCCTAATCTTATCTTGAGCAAAACGACGGCTCAATAAGATAAGGTAAGAATTAAATAATAATTATCCTAGGAAATAAAATATCCTAAGTAAACTTATGCTAAAGTGTAATTAATAATTAATTACACCAACAATGTCCCCTTCCTTATTTATAGGGATAAGATTCCTTCTAGAAGATAAGTTGTCCTTCTAGAACTTATCTCAACATTTAATAATTTCCTAGATAGGGTTCACATGTTGTCAGATGTTGTTAGATCATGACACATGGAAACATCATCTTGCATCTTGCATCTATCTTATGCCTATATATTCAGGGCATTTGTACATTTGTAATCATCTCATAGTGTAGATCAATAGAATCTCTATTATGCATGCCTAGTTGCAACACTTTCTATGTGGTTGATTATCTTTCCTAGCAAAGGTCCTCCATTGAAGATTTCGGAGCTTCAAGGACTATCCATCCATAATCTCAACACAGGGGGGGTCATTTGAAGGTTTGGGCATGATGCCCTAGGTGTGAAAAAGTGGATTTTGAGTGAATTTGAGAGGTTTAAGAATGTAAATGTGTGAAAACCTTGGGGGCAGCAATTTTTGATGATAGATTAAGCTTTTGTAGGGAATTTTAGAAGAGTTTTAAGAGATGTTGTGTGGAAAGGTTGGGAGACTAGATTTTTGATAAACCCCCTTAAAACCTAGGCAAAGTGAGGGTTTTTTTATTGGAGGAGTTGCTAAGTGTTTCTTGGGAGGAAAATTGTGTATTTGGTGCTTATGTAGTCTAGTTATGACTTCCCAATGAAGTTTTTTGCCCAGAGAGAAATTTAAAGGTGAGTTGCTTTGCAATCATGGCCTGATTGGCCTATTGGGACAGTGTAAGAGCTCTTTTTTGGGAGTAATGGCCTAAAGTGACCATAAGTGGTTTTGAGATATGTTTGAGAAGACGATAGTGGGTGTTTGAAAAGGTGAGGGGTTTGTGAGTTAGAAGTGAAAACAAAAAGAAAAGCTCCAATAACTAGGTTTGCACACCTACAAGAGGAGTTGTGAAGTTGCATTGGAAAACGACCTAGTTAAGGTTTCGATGATAGAAGTGTGGTTGAGGATTGATTGAATTGTGATCTAATGATTAAAGGCCTCCCCGCTCTACATCAAAAAAATTTGAGTCCTTTGGTGGTGTTGGTAGGGTGTCCATATGGATCCCATGTGCATCAAAAAATCAAGGTTAATTTTTTTTAATCTGGTTTATGGGTATGTGCAGGATCATGATGGGCGAAAAAGTGGCAATATGATGGGTATGTGGCTAGCAACTTTTTTTTTCCCCAAAATTGATGAAATGAAAAAGGTTTTTAAAGGAGATTCTCAGCTTTCCACCAATATAAATCATGCTTTACTTTGAATTCAATAAGTAATTATTATTCATTTTCTAGTCAAATTAAGTAATGTCTTGAGTGATAGGATGATTGAAAAAAATCTATAGCTTTCAAACGGTGTCACATTTTTTGAATCCAAAACATGCGTCACATTCATATTCATATACTATAGGATTAAAAAGAAAAAATGGGAATTCATGAAGTTTTGACCAAGTTAAGGTGGTCCAGACATATGATTTTTATATTTTTTAAGTTGTAATAAAAATTCATAATTAATTTATTTGCTTGGAAATTTTTTTAAAAAATATGTATCACATTGGGACATGAGTCCTCTACTTATACCTAAAATCCTATAAAAAAAATTATCATTTTATTGTGGTTAGGGTGGTCAGACAGACACCTACTTCTTCCTTTTTCCTGAAATTTAAGTACTACTGCATTGAAATTTCAAATTTTCACCAAATAGATTATTTTTTTCTTTAAACAAACCTAGTAGTTTAGAAACTACATTCAATTTACTACAGATTCTATTCTTACTTATTTTTGAAATAATATAGATAACTTATTCAAATTTTTACGTCAAGTTTCCTAACTCTGATTTTTCTAATTTTTTTGCCACTTAAGGGCTTGTTTTTTCCATGATGATCATGCACATACCCTTATTCAAGGTGGAAATTTAGAGTTTTTAAGAAAATTAAAATCATATTTTTTATAGCAAATTAATTTCAAAAAAAATTAAAATGTTGAAAAAATTATAAACTATGGTACCCACTGTTGGAATTGTTGCCTCAATCTCACAGGCTAAAACCTCTGAGAAAGCATAGTTGCTGTGACATTCCTGTTGTTTGGCCGAATGAACCTATCACTGTGACATGGAGACTCGTTGAGATATCTTACCCATATGGAATGTCTTGGCGACAGAAGGTTTGTTATCAGGTGCCTAGCATATGTCGGGGTGACTTGAACATTCAGGATGATTTCTTGGCGATTGAGGAATGTCTCACTGACGGTATACACTCAGGCTAACTCAAGGGGTCTCGGTGAGAAGTCTCGGTGATGATAGGAAGTCTTGCCGATATCGACATGACCTTCGGTCTGTTTGGACGATGAAGAAATTGGTATGACTTGTTCCTATTGGCATGATCTCTTGGCGACCAGGAGATGTCTCGGCAATAGTGTTAGGGGTCATCGATGTAACATAAGGTGATCGGTATGAAGACTCGGTGAAAGACAAAAGTCTTGCTGACTCGGTAAGACATGTTTTCTTGGTGAGAGGTCTTGGCGAACTGAGATGGTCTCGCCGAGGGCTATGTAACTTTAGTGTAACACATGAAGGCTCGGTGTAACATCTTGGAGAAAGACAAATGTCTTGCTGATTATTAGATTTGTTCGGTGTGACTCTTGGCGAACAAAATTCTTCGGGGTGAAATGTGAATATCGTTGTAACCTCTTAGCGATAGAGGGAAGTCTTCCCAACTATTGTTCGGAGATCGATATAACATGAAGCTCGGTGTGAGGTCTCAGGGAAAGATGATAGTCTTGCCGATGAGGAAATTCACGTCTATGTGACTTGAAGACCTCGCTGAAACCTCTTGGAGACACTTGAATGTCTTAGCAATAGCATTGGTGGATGAGTTCAACTAAAGGTCGGTGAGAGGTCTAGCCGATCATGTCGATGAAGTGACTCTTGCTGATAGATGGATGCTGATAGGAATACAATGGGTTTCGGTATGACTTGAGGACCTTGATGTGATCTCCTGGTGATAGTGATAGTCTCACCGATGAGCATGCTGAGCTTGAAGCAACTTGTAAGCTCCGTGAAACCTCTTTTTGATGGAGATGACTCTTGGCGACAACATATAAACGGGTCTTGTGGCATCGGGGAGACACTTCTTGTGTCTCACCGACATGCGACACAAGTTGATCACTGTTGACCGAGTAAACACTGTCTGACGTGGTGTGATGAGGACCAACCTAAGAAGGCAGAATGTGAACCATTGCAACCATTTCTGTGTGGAAGGTAAAATCTACACCAAAGTGGAAACATCTTCATTACAATGATGATGTTGAGTTGGTGATTGCTTTCTGACTATTGAGAACGAATGCATATATGTATGCATTGGATGTTCTGGATGGAGTGAGAGAGAAGGAAGTTTATAAGCCAAAAAGCTAAAGAGTTGAGAGCCAGAGAGAGAGAACTATAGAGTAAGGACCGAGTGGCTGGCCGAAAGGCTGAAGCCATGAGGTCGAAGCAGAAGAGAGAAGTAGGTTTTGTTGCTGGAATCTCTCCTGACCATGAATGCCATGGTTGATCTCTCATGTTGAGTTTGCTACCAGTTGTTTCCAGAATGAACAAGTTGAATCTTTGAAGAGGCTATGAGCCTGAATTTGTATTGTAGCCATTCTGTTGCTGAATAATACAATGGCTCGATCTTTGGAGTGTGGGATTTTTTATCCGAGAGGATTTTCCCCACATAAATCTTTGTGTTCTAATTTTTGTCTTGTCTTTCATCTGTGTTGATTCTGTTTCTAGAATCTGTCATTGCTTGATGTTGAATTTTCATCTGATTCTCTCAGAAGGATTAATGTGGGAATTAACTATGTTTGTTTCTGCTTTAGGACATAGTTGTAAGTGTCTTTGAGGTAACCTAATCGAAATGAAAGTTACCAAAGGCACTACTGTTTGGAGTTTTTATGAGATGCACTCCATTTGATTTCCTTACAAGTGGTATCTGAGCCTTCTTTTGGTTGTTGGTTCTGTATATTTCTCCTATGAAGATTTCTTAGCTTGATAGGCTGGAAGATATCTGGAGGAATAGATTGATGTATTGATCCTTTGA
The DNA here is from genome assembly GCA_007258455.2 of Sequoia sempervirens. NCBI lineage: Eukaryota > Viridiplantae > Streptophyta > Pinopsida > Cupressales > Cupressaceae > Sequoia > Sequoia sempervirens. The sequence continues at coordinate 96,805 of VDFB02276725.1, forward strand.
TGATGGTTTTGGATATTTCTCCTGTGAAGATTTCTTAGCTTGATAGGCTAGAAGAAATTTGGAGGAATGGACTAATGTATTGATCCTTTATTGAGTGGAAGCCTTGTGGTATTCTGAGATAGCATGCAACTTGAAGGATGGTAAAGATGGAAAAAGGAGTTGATCATGTTGTGATCTGTGTCTCCTAGTTGGAAACAGTATATCTTTGGAGTATGAGGTGGATTTCTTTGCTGTATGGTTGTGTAGCAGTAAAGCTTTCATATTGGGCATCTTTGTGTCAGGCTCCTATGTGATATGGAGAAGCTTAGGTTGTTTCACACTCATGGAAGAGAGTGCATATGCTAGGTAGTGTTTCCTGGTGTTGGAAGGCACGGTTTCCTGTTAACCTTAAATGCTTGAGGGCTATGGAGTTAATCATTAGATGATTTACAAGCTTCTGAAATAGCCTTTCTCTCTTCCTCAGATGCATGTGTAGACACCTAAAAATGACCTAGGCCTGCAAGCTTCATTTTTACCACTTTCGTCCTAGCATAATTATGACATTTAATTATGTTCTTGGTCTACATTCGACTATTGATTAAATAATTCATAATTATTTAATTAATTCATGTCATTTTATTCTTCATGATTATTAAATAAATAAATTTTATTTATTTATTAAATACGTCATTAATTGTCTAAGTCTTCCCTTAATTAAATAAATTTATTAATTTATTTAATTACCCTTCGTCATATATTTCTTCTTGATTATTAAATAAATGAATTACATTTATTTATTTAATGTCACTAATTGTCTTAATTAAATAAATTGATTAATTTATTTAATTAATTAGTCTTATCTGCTAAATTAAATAATTATCTTTAATTATTTAATTGTCGAAATTAATATTCCTCTCATTTTAAATAAATAAAATTATTTAAAATGTCATCACAATCTTAACTGACAGTTCACTTTGGTAAATAATTGGAAAATCAATTATTTATTATTTCATAAAATCCATAATTTGAATTAACTCAATTCAAAATAGAAACTAATCTTCTAAAAATCAAGTAATTGGGCAGATTATTGATTTTTCAAATCTAATCTTCAGTCCAAATCTTATCTTCTTGATTTTTTGAATCTCACAAATCAGGCAATCTTATCTTTTTGATTTTTCAAAAATCTTTATTTCTTTAATTAATTTCCTCATTTATTCTCCGTCGTCGATTCGATTATCTGAGATATTATCTTGACCGTTCGATTAATGAATTTTTCCTAACCCTAATTAGGGATTCTCAGATTTAATCTGGACCTCTCATTCTAGGTCTTTCTTAGAATTAAATCTCATCCGTCCACTCAAAATTGTGTTTTCTATAAAAGACAATTTTGCTCATAATTTCAGGATCCGACAACTTCATTTTTAAATTAATAGTCATTATAGTCATTTGGCATTAGTAGTCATTATTTTCATAGACATTGTCATAGTCATAGGTATTTAGACATTGCATAAATCCTTCAAAGCTTGTTGTAGGTCTTAGACATTTGCAGATTTCTCGCACAACGAATATGAGGGCACAATATCATCCAGCAAGCAAGAAGGTGCTATGGAAGTAATCATGGAAAATGCGATTTACAGGTATAACAATTTTATTGCTTAATTTCCTTTGTGCTCTGTAGAACTTTGGGTTTATTGTCATTTATGATTTACATTCATTTGATTGATTAATCTAAACCTTAGAATTTACCCTCAGTTACATTGGTGAACCCGACATTCTATAGAAATATTTGTGTTTTTCTTTTTTTTGCTTTAACTGTTTTGCAGGTTACAGCCAAGAAGTCATACAAAATCCCGTCACCTTCTTTTGAGCACAAAAACATGGGAAAATAGAATCGTTTAAAAATTTTTCTAGGTTTTGTATATCGTGGTCTCATCTTTCCAGAACTGCAAACGGTTTTAAATTTTGTTAAGATTTGAGAAAGTTATGGCTATTTTACTAATTGCTATTTTTTTTAATTTAGCTTTTAAAACCCGTGTTTCTTTTTGTCTATAACGTTTTTTTGTGCAGAATCTTGGAAAATACTTTCTGGGTTTTGAAGGTTTGATCTTCAGCTTTCCATGGATATCTAGCACTAAAATTTTTGTTAAGTTTTGAAAAAGTTATCGCTGTTTTAAGTTGTTGTCATTAAATTTTTATTTTTATTTTTTCGTTACTAATCTTCGTTTGCAGTGTGTAGCGGTTATTATTCGTGTGTCGAAGATCATTTCATAAGGAACTACTAATCTTTTGTCTACAGATTCGAATGTCGAAGATGGAATAAAACAAACATTGTGCTTAATGTTTGTTTTTTCATAGATTAGCAAACATTTAATTTTAGTGCACATAAAAAGAACATTCATGTCTTCTTTGCTTGACTGTGTTTTCAAGATGGTAGGTAAGTATGCTCTCACTTGGTGAAAACCTCGTGATCAGAAAACTAGACCCATTTTTATGTGTTATTACCCTGACTTGGTATATCGGAGTATCCTCTCCCCTCGCGTTTTCGGGCGATCTTGGGTGTAAGAGAAATGGTTACCAACTCTAGAAATTGGGCTTGCCTAGGGATTTCATCACCCCAACGTGACTCAAACCAGCAACGGAGTTAAAACCAAGCTACCCCTGATCGGTATATAAATGTAAACCTTAAGGGAAAACCTAAGGTTGCTTGTGCGGATGTGTTATACAGACAGAGTTGTACTCCCTTAAACCCTGTTGAGTTTAACCTCTTCAGACTGGAGTACCACCTTAATGGTGATTAATCTCTTGCCCCATGTATGGCCACTCGAACGGGGTCCCTAACTAAAAACTTTTGTGTAGTAAGCCAAAATCCTTCTATTTGCTAGCACAACACCGGTCGGTGTGAAGGCATCCACACTTTCGCAGTTTGTAGTAGATGTGATTAGCTCACCATGGGAGTTTCATGGGGGTTGGAAGCTTGGTTGGCCTGAGAAGAGAGTGCACTATAAGGGGGAGCCCGTGCAGCCAAGCTTCTGAATTCACACACTATAGATATGCAGTTAAGAAAACCTGCATGGAATCTAGTGAATATTGTCATGGCCTAACCTAGGATTGTACCTATCTGATGTGCAATTGGTTACATTCAAAACATTGTGTTTGTCAAGTGCTTGTTGGATTACTCAAACATCATACACAAAATGCACAAATATGGACATAAACAATCGACCTTAGACAACTCAGACTTTTCAACAAAACATCAGAAAACAATCTCAGTCCTCATTTTGAACTTAAACTTTGCATTGTTCATCTTAGTCATCATTTTGAACCTAGACTTTGCATTTATAACATTAAGTCCTTAGTCAAACATCATCATCTTAGTCCTCATTTGGCACTTTAGCCTTGACAACTTTGTCATCTTGCATCAATCATTTCCTTAGGAAAACATCATCATCACCTTGCATTGTCATCCTTTATTCCAAAAATACAAAAAAATTAGTGACATAACTTGTCATCTTAGTCTTCATTGTCCTTTGGCATTAGTCATTTTCTTTAGACAACATTGTCATATTGCATCCCTTATTGTCAAAAATCCAAAAACATAGTCTTGCATTGTCATCCTTCATCCAAAAAATTCAAAAAACATAGGTTGTCATCATCCTCACATTTAGTTATCATTGGCGTCATCCTTATCTAAGCAAATCCCTTTTACGGTTGAGACTAGGCTTCAAAGACAACAATGAAAAATGGAAAACTTTGGACAAGATTCCAATCCCAATATCGACAATAACACTTATGACAAGAACAAACATTGGACCTTTTTTGACCCATTTCACAACATGAACATGCAATCTTACATGAACATTCCATCTTCATCACAAAATATTTTTGAACCATTCATACAAAGAGACCAAAATGGACGAGTATATGTCAAAGACATAGAAGCTGCAACACAAAATCCTGATATATTCTCCTTTGTAAAAAAATCAGTCTTACGTGACCCTCAAAGGTATCTAGCCATGCTTTTGGATGAAGGGGCTAAGTTACCACAAGGCTTTGACATAAATACTTTGCCACCTCCATTAGTCTACCCTCACCATCAACAATCACTTGACATAAATCCTACCATTAATTCACAACAACTGTCCACTTATCACCCTTATCCTAACCTTGACAAGGGAAGCCAACTATCAACTAGTCCATTCCAAAACTCCATGTCATATTCTGACCCTTCACCTATCAATCCTGTCCAAGTCTACATGCCTTATCAACTATCTACCAACTCATGTCAAGTCACCACATCATACCATACTGATCTGGTCCAAGTCTCCATGTCCTATTTCAATCAACCTTACACCAATCCAGTCGAAGTCTCCATGTCATATCCTTGTCCTTCAATAATTAATCCAGTCCAAGACTCCATGACATATCCTTGTCCCTCACATGCTAATCCAATGCAAGTACCCATGTCCTCTCCTAGCCCTTCACATGCAGTCCAATGCAAGTACCCATGTCCTCTCCTAGCCCTTCACATACTAGTCCAATGCAAGTACCCATGTCATATCCTAGTCCCTCATATACTAGTCCAGTCCAGGTTCCCACGTCCTATCCTAGTCCTTTGGTCATTAATCATTTTCAAGTCACCCCCTCACAAGCCACATCTAGTCATGAAAATACTATCATAGTCCAAAGTCAAATCCCATTTAATAAACTTGAGGATACATATCAAAATGAAATCCCAAAGCATGACATTATAACATCACCCTCATGTCAAGAATAAGGTAGTCCATCCCATGACCCTATTTTCGACAACCCCATCTTTGACCAAGACCCTACCATTGACCAAGAAATCCAAATCCATGACAACCCCATCTTGGACCAAGACCCTACCATGGACAAAGAAATCCAAAATGATCCACTCCTTGACCTTTATGCCATTCATGATCAAACACTTGCTAACCCTATAAAGGCCTCGACTATTGAAACTTCCCAAGATGAGACACTTGCCTCCATGGGACACATAGACGATATTCCTCCAAAACAAGAATCTTCCACTAGGGACATGCTTGCATATGATCAAGTTATAGCTAAAACCATTGGGATCTATGACACTAAAAATAATGATGGCTTCGAAGCACCAACAGAATTATTTGAACCTGACATGTTGCATGATCAAACCAAATATATCAATCAGGAATATGTCCAACATGACAATGAAGCTAAGACAAGTTATCAACTAGGGTCATCTATCTATGTTAGAGCAGGCTTTCTTGCAGACGAAAATATTACAAGTGACAGTATCCACATACCTAATGATGGGTTAGCATCTTGCTTTCAAAACAACAAATACCCCATCACAAATAGAATCTGTCAAAGCATGCAATATCAAGGCAAAGGACTAGGCATACATGAGCAAGGCATTCAAGAACCAATACAGCTTCAGGAAAATTACAGACATCAAGGTCTTGGCTATTCCTCATACAGCAAATCAAACGATGTCAGTGGTACCTCCTCGATACTAGGGGCAACTTTGTCATATACAAACGTCAAAATGGAGTCCATGAGAAATCCTTGTCATAAGATTACTGCCATCACCCCCTCCACCCACACCATAAACCATCATTCCATCATAAATAAACCTTCCCTTTGGGACCAACAAAAACAAAATTCTTACAAGTGAAAAGATCAAAATCAAATGTCAAAGGCCATTGAATCAAACAAAAGGACAAGTGGACAAATGAAATTAAAATGGGTCCCAAAGAAAGATGGATCAAACAAAGACACCAAGTCAAATACAAAAGTCAATCACAATGTGGAGCCATAATACAAGAGGACTCCCACATACAACAAATGTCCACCTCCTTCAAAATGGTCATCAATCAGGGCATATAAAAGTGTTGGTCTCAAACACCATCCCTCCAAAATCCATCATCCACCATCCCAAGTTTGGAAAATAAAAAGTGATTCATCCAAATGTCTAAACAATCTTTCCATGTCTACCATCATTCATCATAACTCTACATCTCATCTAAAGTCCAAAAATCTCACGTCACAAATCCATCACATCATGGCAGCAACTCTTTACCACAAGGACTCTCATGGTACTCTATCACGATGTGCGTATTCTAATAAGGCCAACTCTAGTATCAGAAAGGACCACAATGACATCAATTAGTTGTATAGAAGTGCTACAATCCTAACAAGACAACTCCTTCAGCAAGGTCATTATTGGCATATCATGGCACCAGTCTCTACATCGGCACCATCAGTAGATTCAAAACAGTCAGTGGTCATCTAAAGCATCTAGGCTATCTACAAGTATCAAAAAAATAAAAAATAAAATAAAATTTGAAAAATGTAAAAAAATCGTCATCCTGATGAAAACCTGGCAAATAGGCATCTTGGTGACATTAAAAAAATCAAAAAGTCAAGAAAATAGTAAAGAGAAAAATTTCATCCAACGGTGAAAACTTGGCAAACAGGTGCCTTGGATAAGTACCATGATGAAAACCTGGAAAACAGGCATCATGTGTAAAATAAATTGTCTGTGGACTCTTACACTTGGGGGCAAGCTGTTTCATATCCTAGGCCTTCCTCTTGACATTGGAATCCAACTACTTAATCCATATCATTCCCACTTACCTCGGTCTTGACATAAAACTGACACACATAAATCATGCTTTGGGAAAACTCTTGACATGTCTATCCTTCAGTCATACACGATTCACGAAACATCATGCCATTGAGTGTCATAGTTTTATTGTCCGTATACGATAAAGTCCTTGAAAATCATATGACAATTCCCTTAGTCTCATGTCTCTCATCCTTTACCAAGACCACCCCCTATCCTTTCATGTTTATCACCTGTCTTGGCTTTCCCTTGTCAAATGGTCTAAGGATGCTCCATCATCCCATCTAGTCCTAACCAAGTCATTCCAAATGCAACGAGTCTAATCCGTACAAGCATATTATCTAAAATTTTACTTGACTGTGTTCCTGGCCCAGTTGTAGACCTCCATACTTTCGTCACATTATCGTCATCATCCTCACGTTGTTTCGGGATGCATCCTTCCCACGTCAAACAACATTGTTATCACCTATCAATTGGTATCCAGCTTGACTAGGGGAACAATCATGTTTTTCCTTGGATTCTCATGTGTAGGCATCAGTCATTTGCATTTGTCACGATCCTCTTAAACGTCAAAATCCAAAAAAATCATAAAATAACAAAAAGACAAAAATATCATAAAATGTCCTAAAAAAAGACAAAAACATCATAAAATGTTATGAAGAAAGACCAAAAACATCATAAAATGTCCTGAAGAAAGACCTAAAAATCATAAAACGTCCAGAAGAAAACACAAAAACATCCAAACCATTGTCAAAATCCTGAAAAAAAAATGGAGTCAAAGTCAGTCATGTCAGTCAGTCCATGTCATTGTCAAACTATGTTGTCTCTGCGCATTTGCTATGTAGGCAAGGCCATCAGTCGATGAGTCCTCGAGACATTAGGTCAGTCCTTTTAGGTTGGTCCAAATAAAATCATGGCATTTTTCACAATTGTCACATCAGTCAAATAAGTTAGACGTAGTCAAATAAGTTAGACGTAGTCAAACTTAGACACAAGACAATCATTTGAAACGTCAATGTCAAAATTGGTCAAAATTAGACAGCACAGTCCAATCAATCATACAGTCAATATCAATCAACTTGCCAAAACATATTAGTCAAAAAAATGTCAGTCTTGTCACTCTTTGGTCCTCTTCAAGATGTGTCCTTCTTGGAGTTGGACCTCGTCAAAATGTCCTTTGCTTTTTTCAGGATGTGTCCTTCCTGACAATAGGCTCCGTCAAATTGTCAACACTGTCAAATAGGTAAAACTCTTAAACTGTCAAATCGACAAGAAATCAATCTTTGGCAAACAAACATTGGCAAACAAAATAAAATGGCTATTAATCTTTTTGGTCTTTCTTGTCTTATCTTTTGACTATCTTGGCTATTTTGTCTTATATTTTTACTGTCTTGTCTTTTTGGTCATGTTACTAGCTACCTTGAGGATATCCCATGAAGGATTTAAAGGTGCGATGACGTCTCCTGACCTATTTTATTTTCTTTCATTGCTGTCTGTAGATTGTCTTGACAAAAAGACTGGGGCAACTTCGCCCTTAGTATGAGTTAGGACATTCCTTGTCTATAACTGTCTGTTTTTCAAATGGATGACCTTGCACACCTTGGTCTACGTCATATCATGGTGTTTGTTGTCCATTTGTGTCATTTTTACTGCCCAATGATGATTAAGAGCAATAATAATTAAAGTCTTATGCTAAGGTTTTGAAGGATTTGGTCTAGGAACTAACATGCATCTTCTTTAGTCATGTCATCTTCTCTCACCCATCTCATATAGGCATTGCATCCATATCATCATCCATATTATTCTCATTAACATTTCTTTGTCTCTTCATATTCTAGTCTTCTCATTAATTTCGAGAGCACACCCATGTTCTTGGAACCTATCTGTCCTCTCGAGGGGGCATATCGCTACCCTCCTCGTCATTCTTCCTCATCTTATTTTGCACTGGGGCATTTTTTGACTTATTTTCTTTGTCACAATGCGACAAGCGACATTATGACAAAGAGGGGCAAAAGTAGACACCTAAAAATGACCTAGGCCTGCAAGCTTCATTTTTACCACTTTCGTCCTAGCATAATTATGACATTTAATTATGTCCTTGGTCTACATTCGACTATTGATTAAATAATTCATAATTATTTAATTAATTCATGTTCTTTTATTCTTCATGATTATTAAATAAATAAATTTCATTTATTTATTAAATATGTCATTAATTGTCTAAGTCTTCCCTTAATTAAATAAATTTATTAATTTATTTAATTACCCGTCGTCATATATTTCTTCTGATTATTAAATAAATGAATTACATTTATTTATTTAATGTCACTAATTGTCTTAATTAAATAAATTGATTAATTTATTTAATTAATTAGTCTTATCTGCTAAATTAAATAATTATCTTTAATTATTTAATTGTCAAAATTAATATTCCTCTCATTTTAAATAAATAAAATTATTTAAAATGTCATCACAATCTTAACTGACAGTTCACTTTGGTAAATAATTGGAAAATCAATTATTTATTATTTCATAAAATCCATAATTTGAATTAACTCAATTCAAAATGGAAACTAATCTTCTAAAAATCAAGTAATCGGGTAGATTATTGATTTTTCAAATTTGATCTTCAGTCCAAATCTTATCGTCTTGATTTTTCGAATCTCACAAATCAAGCAATCTTATCTTCTTGATTTTTTGAAAATCTTTATTTCTTTAATTAATTTCCTCATTTATTCTCCACCGTCGATCCGATTATCTGAGATATTATCTTGACCGTTTGATTAATGAATTTTCCCTAAGCCTAATTAGGGATTCTCATATTTAATCCAGACCTCTCATTCTAGGTCTTTCTTAGAATTCAATCTCATCCGTCCACTCAAAATTGTGTTTTCTATAAAAGATAATTTTTCTCATAATTTCGGGATCCAACAACTTCATTTTTAATTTAATAGTCATTATAGTCATTTGGAATTAGTAGTCATTATTTTCATAGACATTGTCATAGTCATAGGCATCTAGACATTGCATAAATCCTTCAAAGCTTGTTGTAGGTCTTAGACATTTGCAGATTGCTCGCACAATGAATCTGAGGGCACAATATCATCCAGCAAGCAAGAAGGTGCTATGGAAGTAATCATGGAAAATGCGATATACAGGTATAACCATTTTATTCCTTAATTTCCTTTGTGCTCTATAGAACTTTGGGTTTATTGTCATTTATGATTTACATTCATTTAATTGATTAATCTAAACCTTAGAATTTACCCTCAGTTACAGCATGTACATGGTGGTAGTTTTAGAGTTAGCCCGAAAGGGGCCTAGTTTCTCTTGAATTGTTGTCTTTCTTCTAAGGATGCTTGTACTTGAATGGCTCTGTGGTTTTGCAGGTTTTACACGGTGAAGCAAAACTTGTGGTTATTGTGGAACTGTTGTTAAGCTATTTTCTAGACACTGGCTTTTTGGGGTGGTGGTGGATGAGATAGTTGCAGTTCTACATGCATGCTTGGTGCATGGTTTTGAGGAGGTATTAATCCTTCTCTGCATGGGAGTGTTGGTAAGTGTTTTATGTCACTCAACATTCTTGTGGTAATGCTTATGGGTTTCTTGATTATGGTGCATTTTTGTTGACATGATTGGCAAATCAAATTTAGCATAATCTGGTGTTTGAGTCATGTTGTCTATGTGGATATTCTCTTTGAAATCTCAGTGTTGCAGTTTCCAATGTGATGATGGGTTTGCATGTTCGATGATTGTGATCTATGAGTTATGTAGTTGATGGATTAGCTACCCATTGGCTGTAGTGAGATAACTTGGATGTAGACTGCCTTTATCCACGAGGATTGATTCATTGTTGGTGCAGACTAGTTTGTTCGCCTTGCCCTTGGTCACTTGTGCATTGGTGTGATTGTTTTGAGATAAGGGGATGGATACTATAGAGTACCTGAATAGTTGGTTATGGGAACATGAAGCAGGTGGTCATGATGCTTGGAGAGCTCGGGTGTCACGTTTCAGTGGGAGCTCTAGCAGTGACTATGGATTCATCACATGGTGGTGAATGGTCTTCTTTGGTGTTGCAGATGTTTCTAGGGAGAGAGCTTTTAGATACTATTGCTGCAGAAGGGTTCTTTCGCATTTGTATGGACATCATTTGAAGATGTGCAACATCTTGGAACCATGGAGGGTGCTTGGAGTCATTGGCTCAGGTGTTGGTGGTGCTTGATAGGTGATGTTGGTTTTGAGTCTATTTGCTTTATGTCATGGTATACTCTTTGTGCACTAGAGTTTTGGCATTGTGCATTATACTTGAGACAATGGAGAAGTCACTTGAAGCATGGGATCTCCTAAGGGGATGTGTAGATCGTGGTGTCATGATAAGTTCTTGATTCAGCTGATTGGAACTTTGATAGTGGTCTGGTAATTCTTTGTATTGGGTGCTTTGATTATTTGCTCGTTACTTCGTGATAGTGCAGTAATGCAGTTGAATTTTAGCATGAGATGATCAGTTGCTAGTACTCATGGATACATGAAGAATAAGGTGAGGTTGTTTTTCTCTTATGGGAGAAGTATTGCTGCTTGTTACTCTTGTTAAAGTTTTTTAGCAGAAAGTTCGAGAAGCCTACACCTTGGTTGAATGTGAGTTCAATAAGAGACCTTTGAGGATATTGCTCTTTGATTAGTCATGATGACTTGCATATCTTGGAGGAGTATTCTCATTCCCACTCTTGGTCTACTCGGCAGTTTATCTGAAAGGTATTTGGCTAATTATATTTTTTAGATATGTTTTATTAAGTTCACTTTCATGATATGGATCTTAAATTAATGTTTAACATTTGGTTCTAGAAGATTCATAGTGGAAGTTGTATAGTTTTTTTTATCTCCTTGAGCTTTTGTGTTATGTCATTTACTAATGAGAATTGGTAGGAGATGATACATGGGATGATTTCCTAAAATGGGAAATGTTTTAGCTTGATCTTCTTTGAGAAGCTTACATCCATGTTGATTACATGATATTAGAAGTTGGTTTGATCTTGGTGATTGAACGAATGGATGTTGTTAAAGTTTTTCTTCTGGGATGTGAAGGAGATCATTCTTGACACAACTGGCCATTAGAAGTGTATGTATGAGGATGTTCTATAGGAAGATGATGTGCATAATTTCTCTCTATGGCCGTGAAGGTTTGTGGTGAGAGAAAAGTTTCTTGTAGCAGTTTGTTGCAAGTTGTGCATATCATTGTGGATATTTCCCTGGCAATACATGGTTACATTTCCTATGTGCTATTATTGGTAGACTTGTGTTGCCCTTTGATCTTTCAGATCTGGATTACTCAAGTAGTGGGAGTCTCTGTATTGGTCTTGTATTTTTCGACTGGTTGACACTTGGAGCTTGTATTTGTTGTTAATGAGTTGGTTAATGAATTGGAAAAATTTTACTAATGGTGATACTTGTTGAGGTATGTGAGATTGGATGGTATAGCACGAGTTGTGGTTGCTAGTTTCAGTCGCGTGGATTTTATCAGTTGGATGGAAGCAGTCAGTCAGATTGTTGTTTTAGCTGGTGTTGTTTATCTTGTTTCTAGAGAATGACTTCACTGTTGTGTTCTGATTGAAGCTTTGAAGTTGATATTGCTTTTGTATAGCATTTGAGCACATTGAAGTGGTAGCAGTATCTTGTTGGTGATATCACTGGGATCTTTTGCTTGTATTTTTTGGAATGGTGCTTATTCACCTTGGTGATGTATCTTTCTTCCACACGTGGAAGACGAGAGGATTGTTGCTTGAATGGTGGAAATCTTGGATGTTGGAGCAGAATTCTTGATAAAGCATGAGAGCATGTTGAGGTCTATGTGGTTTCCTGGAAGGCTGTGATTGGTTGCTTTGTTGGATAGTGAGTTACATTTGGATGCCTTGTTTTTGTTACAGAGTGTCTAATGGACTGTTATCTATCGAATCATGTTGATCAGGTGTCTTGAGTGTTGCAGAGCTTTAACTGGTGGAGCTAGTGTGATCTTAGTTTCTGGTTGCTTTGGGGGTGCCTGTGTGATCTTCGTCAAGTGGGAGATTGTTGGAATTGTTGCCTCAATCTCACAGGCTGAAACCTCTAAGAAAGCATAGTCGCTGTGACATTCCTGTTGTCTGGTCGACTAGTAGATAAGCTTGTGTTTTGCTCATGTAGATGAGACAAAGTTGATGTCTTGCCGAATGAACCTATCACTGTGACATGGAGACTCGGTGAGATATCTTACCGATATGGAATGTCTCAGTGATAGAAGGTTTGTTATCAGGTGCCTGGCGTATGTCAGGGTGACTTGAAAATTCGAGATGATCTCTTAGCAACTGAGGAATGTCTCACCAACGGTATACACTCAGGCTAACTCAAGGGGTCTCGGTGAGAAGTCTCAGCAATGATAGGAAGTCTTGCTGATATCAACATGACCTTCGGTTTGTCTAGCTGATGAAATCGGTATGACTTCTTCCTATTAGCATGATCTCTTGGCTACCAGGAGATATCTCGGTGACAGTGTTAGGGGTCATCAGTGTAACATAAGGTGATTGGTATGAAGACTCGGCGAAAGAAAAAAGTCTTTCTGACTCGGTAAGACATGTTTGGTCAGTGAGAGGTCTTGGCAAACTGCGATGGTCTTGCCGAGGGCTGTGTAACTTTGGTGTAACACATGAAGGCTTGGTGTAACATCTTGGTGAAAGACGAATGTCTTGCCAATTATCAGATGTCTTCAATGTGACTCTTGGCAAACATAAGTCTTTGGGTCGAAATGTAAATATCACTGTAACCTCTTAGCAATAGGGGGAAGTCTTGCCAACTATTGTTCAGAGATCGGTATAAAATGAAGCTCGGTGTGAGGTCTCAGTGAAAGATGATAGTCTTGCCGATGAGAACATCATGTCTACGTGACTTGAAGACCTCGCTAAAACCTCTTGGCAACAGTTGAATGTCTTAGCGATAGCATTGGCAGATGAGTTCAACTGAAAGTCGATGGGAGGTCTCGCCGATCATGCTGATGAAGTGACTCTTGCCAATAGATGGATGCCGATAGGAATACAATGGGTTTTAGTATGACATGATGACTTTGATGTGATCTCTTAGTGATAGCGATAGTCTCACCGATGAGCATGCTGAGGTCGAAGCAACTTGTAAGCTCGGTGTAACCTCTTTTCGATGGAGACGACTCTTGGCGACAACATATAAATGGGTCTTGTGGCATCAGGGAGACACTTCTTGTGTCTCACCGACATGCGACACAAGTTAATCATTGTTGACCAAGTAAAGACTGTCTGATGTGGTGCGATGAGGACCAACCCAAGAAGGTAAAATGTGAACCGTTGCAACCATTTCTATGTGGAAGGTAATATCTACACCCGAGTGGAAACATCTTCATTATGATGATGATGATGAGTCAGTGATTGCTTTCTGACTATTGAGAACGAATGCATATATGTATCCATTGGACGTTCTGGATGGAGTAAGAGAGAAGGAAGTTGATAAGCCAGAAAGCTAAAGAGCTGAGAGCCAAAGAGAGAGAACTATAGAGTAAGGACCAAGTGGTTGGCCAAAAGGCTGAAGCCATGAGGTCGAAGCAGAAGAGAGAAGCAGGTTTTGTTGCTGGAATCTCTCCTGACCATGAATGCCATGGTTGATCTCTCATGTTGAGTTTGCTACCAGTTGTTTCCAGAATGAACAAGGTGAATCTCTTAAGAGGCTATGAGCCTAAATTTGTATTGTAACCATTCTATTGCTGAATAATACAATGGCTCGATCTTTGTCCGAGTGTGGGGTTTTTTATACGAGAGGATTTTCCCCACGTAAATCTTTGTGTTCTAATTTTTGTCTTGTCTTTCATCTGTGTTGATTCTGTTTCTAGAATCTGTCATTGCTTGCTGTTAAATTTACATGTGATTCTCTCAGAAGGATTAATGTGGGAATTAACTGTGTGAGTTTCTACTTTAGGACATAGTTGTAAGTGTCTTTGAGGTAACCTGATCGAAATGAAAGTTACCAAAGGCACTAATGTTTAGATTTTTAATGAAATGCACTCCATTTAATTACCTTACACCCACAAGGTACCTGATGGGTACTTGCATGATAAATCTTATCAAGTGTTGTAGGTTCATACGCTTGCATGGCAAGAAATGAAACACCACCCACCTATAGCATCCTTTGGCCATGATAGGTGGTGGAAAATCACACCAACCCCATCCCCATTACAAATTCCTTGAATAAATAAAACTTTTTTAAAAATGTTTTTCTTTAATAGTTTCCCATTAAGTTTTTTAAAAATAAATAATAAAACTTTAAAGTAATTTTTTCTAAGTTAATGATTTTTATTAAAGCTTTATAATATTTATTTTTAGTTTAAGTTCTCATTAAGTTTAAAAAATAATTTTCCCTTTGTTTAGGTGGAAACAGAGGCCCTAAGTCCAATATCTAGATCACTAGGGTCACACATTTTTGGAAAAACAAAGTGAGAATTCCTAATCTGAAAGGATATGTGATTGACTTACAACCTAAAAGGTGAACCAATCAACCTTGGATTTGGGAATTTTTTGTGTTTGGGTTGTTAATTGATTTTTGATATGATGCAATGATGTAACTTTGTAAACCATGAAAATGAAAAGTTTTGTTGTGAATTATTGCAAACTAGAAGCAAATAGACAAAATTAGAATCTAAAAATACTAAAGGTAGACGCAAAACAACTTGTGATTTGAATTTGAGTTGGATTTAGCTAGTCTAGGATTCTATGTCTCCCAAACTGAACTCCTAATTTCTAAAAATTGATTTCATGGGCTTGAGTTCCCTATTCTATAGCTAGATATCTTCTAAATTTTCTTCTCCCTCATCTATATTTTGTAGCCTTGTTTTTTCTTTCTTGACCTCAGCCTCACTGCCAATGTTTACAATGTTAATATTTTGTTTCTTTGTACTTGCTTCACCTTTTGAAGCTTTAGAATACCTTTTTTGGACAAATTGTGGTTCTTCTTATTCTTCTTCTTCATCATCAAAATTAACTCCTAGGTATGCTTCTCGTGTTGCTTTTATTTTAACTCTTTTTTTCTCAAAGGGCCTATTTGTTGTTCTATTAGTGGCCTTTTCTTTTATAGCCATCTTATATGTTTCTTTGTCAGAGATGTCTTCTCCTTCACCAGAGTACTTGTAGACTCATTTCTTTTCTCTCTAATAACAAACTTAGTCTCAAAGGAATTTGGGGCAACCAAAGGATTGATAACTATTCTACCAGATCTTTTGACACTTGATGATCCTCTTGATGAGCCAAAAATTGATGTACCCTTCTCTACTTTTTCTTTTAGGAGTCTCATTGCCTTCACAATTGTTGAAGTCATCTACTCCAATTTTTTTCTTTTTATTTATCTTTGGTCCATGTGTACTTGCATGGAATTTTCGTCATAGGTACCACACCTCTCTCCATAGGTGTCTTTTGGTTTGCTCAACATAAAGTCTACTAAGTCAGAGATCTCTTCCTCTATAATTTCATATCCCGTCTTTAAGATCTAAACAGTCTTAGGCTCAATATCCTATATAATGCAACAACCTTTTGTTATCAAGAATGTGATATCATTCTTGTATTTCTCCACCATGCTCCATGGAATCCTTTCTCTAGCCTACATATTCTTCTAAAAGGTCTTGAAGAATCCCCATAATGTTGCTTCCTAAGTCTCCACATTACCTGAACTCCTTAGGTTACCTCTAATTTAATGAGGCACTGGTCTTTCCTTCAACCAAACTATATTATTTGTACTGGGAACCTCATTCAAGAAGTAAAACAACATACAAATGATCGATGTACCAAAATTGAAAGGATATTTGGAATCCTTTGTCTTTTATAAATTCTTAATCAATTATTCCCTCAATATCTCACAAAAATCATAATCCACTCCCTTACAACCATTTCATATGTTGTAGTAATGTCGGTTGTTCATATAGATTTTTCCCTTTTAGTGAAATATATTATGTAGCCAATCATCATGGTGACATACTTGACTATCGAATCTCTAATGTTCTTGATTTTTAATTCTCTCTTGTCATATTCCACTCTTATTAGCTCCATCACCACTTAAATCTTCATAAATGTTAGTGCCAGAATTGGTCTAATTGAGCATAAACCTATAGCAAACCTAATCACCTCTTTTTTGATCAACTGGTGGATGTCAAACAAAAAAAATCTATCATGGATTCTTCTTAGGTCAAATCTTACTCATGCATCATCATGACTAAAGTTCGGAAAATAGTTCCATACATCGAGCTTCTTCTCAACTAAGCTCTCAAATTCTGTTTTCAATTCAAAGTTGTCTCCAATGAGTTCATTAACCCACACATCACCCATTTTTCCATGATCATATTCTTCAAAATTAACATGAATGTAAACCCTTACAACTTTTGTGTGCAAAATTTCATATGGGATGTACAAAAATGCACCATCTAGATCATCCAATTGGGATTTGTTAGGATGTTTTAATTTGGGTTGGGTATGATCCACTACCTCTAAAACTTGTGGTGTATACATTATGTAAAAAAATCAAACCACTTTCAAAACTTAGGGAAATATGGAACTATAAATACCTTTTAATCACCTTTTGATTAGGGTTTCGTGCACAAGAACTTCTAAAACTTCTTCAAAAACTTTACTTCTCTCCTTCACTACTTTTCTCTCCTCAAATTCTCATTTGTTAATGAATTAGATTGTTTATGAGGTCACTTTATAAGCCTTTTATAAATTGACCTAATTTTTCATTGAATACATAATTTGAAAATCTAGTAAAAACCCTAATTATGTGCACAATCAACTTCAAATGCTCTGCAAACTTCCACAACTCAATATTTTTTACTAGTTCTTTCTCTAGTGGGTCAAGGATATTGATCCACACCTGATATCCACATGATAAAATGTCAACACCATTTCTCTAGAAATGGATAAAGAATCTTCTATTAATGACCCCCCTCAGACAAATCTTTCAGCTTAGTTCTTGGAGGAAACATCTACACTAGATGTTGGTATAGACTTAGGATTAGTCTCATTGTCTTCATTCTTTCTCCAAATCTTGTCCTAGTGTATTGTGTTGGGAATGGAGGTAATTATTGTAGCTTAATAATTTGTAAAACTATTATATTGTAGATCTAATTAAGTGTTCTTTGTTGCAACTACGTTGTGAATGATTATCTGTTTAATTCATTTTACCATTTGTAGAAGTAGACAGAAGATTGTAGAAGAATAAGACTAGAAGATAGAAGTGACAGAACATATATCATGGACAAACCCTTTTGGAAAAAAAATCCACCACTAGAATCAATAGTGCTTGTATTATTTAACCTTAGAACAACATTACAATAATTCTTTATCAATCCTTGCTTGAGATGCTTCGTTTGCCTTCAACAATTCTTCTTCACAACCTACAATAAACTCTGATAAACTCTCTTCAACTTGCTGCAATAAATAGACAAAAATGAACCTTGTAAACTCCAAAGAGTTTACAATTACAAAGCACAAAGATTATCTCACAAAACCTATGCCTATTTTTTGCAAGTAAATTTCTTCCATGAAAAAAAATGTCAAACCAAGTCCTTCATCAATTTGGGTGTCCAAAACTAAAGTCATAACTCAACATTGATTATGAAGATATCTTGTAAACTTCTCCTCAAAATTGGTGCCCAAGAATGGGCCCACTTAACTCAGCCTTATAAAATATCTTCTCATGAAAAAGTGTTAACTCCAAGATGCTAACTTGGGCACCCAAGGTGGGTCCAAGTCAATCTCTGATAACTGAAACATATCTCTCTACCATTCATGCAAATATCATGCATGATTGATCATCCCCACTTAACTGAATGTATCACCTATTATCTATCATGCAACTCAAGTCATTAGTCATGCATTCCAAGTAAACTGAATTCAACTAGCATTCAACTAAAACTAACTACATGCAAGTGAAGATAATTGAACCATAACTAAACTGAACTTAGAAACTAAACTAAACTAAACTAAACTAAATTGAATTGAATTGAATTGATATTGAACTGAGCTGAACTAAACTGAGCCTAATTGAACTGAACTTAACTAAATTGAACTCCATGCATGTAAGCATCAATCCCTAAATTCTAGGATCTTTACATGCATTACTGAAGTGTTATCTTTCTCCAAATAGTTAACTTAACTCAAGATGGGTTCCACCTTCCATGTGGGTTCCCCATGTGCTCCTATTTTGTAGGAGCTCTTCTTGGATGCCCTCACATGTTCCTATCATTTAGAATTAATTACAAATGTCAATTTACATGTTCATTTCATTCAAATGTAATCTCTTTCTAATCTTAGTGTTGGGGAACACTTTCCAAGGACTTAGGAGATACATGAAATATGTTTAGGATTGCAATCAAATGGCATCCTATTCCCAACATATTTCAATTGTAACATATGATAGTATTTTGAACAAGCTTACTGCCACCCATTATGTATCTGCATTGATTAGCTTTATGCTCAAATCCATTACGTGCATGTAAGAGTAGCCATTGAAAAATTGTAACATCGTACCATTATTATAGGTATTCATTATTTGATATCTACATTCACTATTCTTATGATCAAAAATTTTATATGTAAAGCACTGATAGGGAAACAATTGAACATTCTAATTCATTCTACTTCTACATTCCATAGCCTTATATTCTACTTCTAATTGGTGGTGTTTTGAAGTATTTCCTTTGATTTTGGATTTTCTTGCCATTACGAGCTTCTTGTCCTCAGTCTTCTTTTGTTCACTATTCTTCTTTTTAGCACTTGGTGTCTGATTTTCCTTTGAGCTTTCACCTTTCTCAAACCATAATTCTTCTTTGTCTTTAGAAAATTTAAGTTTTGTAATCATTTCATTGACCTTTTTATATCTCATCCTGAATTTATCTTCATGACTCCTTTCTTTTTAAAAATATAATTTTTAATAAAGTCACAACTTCTTCAAGTTTTGAACATTCTTCAGGTTTGGTTTTAATCTTAGCATTCAAGTATTCTTCAACCCTTTTTCTTTCTTCAACGTGCACTTTTAGACTGGTAATTTTTTCATTGGTTTGCTTAAACTACTCACTGACCTCGTTATGTATTTCCCTATTTTAAAAATTTTATTTCTTAATTCTTGGATGCATTTATCTACTTCTTTGAAATTTTCCTTTAGATATTTTTGCTCACTTTCATTCCTTTCCAGATCCTCAAAGGCTATTATGAGTTCTCCATTCATGTTAGCCATGCACTCTTCTTATATGAATCCAGCAGTAGGAATATCTTTTGAGATCCACGTGTTCAACCTCCAAGATCTTCTCCAAGTAGTTAAGCTTATTCCAAGGAACCAAGATCTGATACCAATTTTTGAACACACAAAATACTAAGAGGGGGTGACTCAGTATTCTATGAAACCACTTAAAGATTTAAACATTCATCCCACATAGAACATTTAATTTGAAGTAAGAATGGAAAACATGAAATCAACAATCAACATCACATAACACATGAACACTAGATTTTTAAGTGGAAAACCCAAAAAGGGAAAAACCACGATGATGATTAGCTCACAATATATTATAACAAGTTAAAAGATATTAAAAAAGTACTTAATGTAGGAGGACTCAATGTTGTAGTGGACTCACTACCCATAGAAAGAAGAAAAAATAGAAGAAAGGGGTAACACATAGCCAAAATGAACTATTAAAAATGCATTTGCAACATGCTAGAATATAGTTCCATTGAACCTCGATACATAGAGTCAACACACTTCATTACTTTTCTCTGATCTACACTTGCATCACTTTCACACAACTCACATCCACTACACTTGCATATTTACTAACACTATATCCAACACCGAAATGAAACCATACTTATATCCATTACAACCTCGAACATCAATTAGGTTAGCCTAATTAGATGTACCATACAAAATATAACTTTCCAGTTAAAAAATACAAACATATACACTTTGTGCCTTATTTCAAACTTGTAACACATAAGATAGGTTGGGGTGGACCTATATTAGTATCATTATAATTCATCATGTACTGGAGAAAAAAGGAAACTTGCTTGACTTGGAGAATAATTGATGATAAATTGGACTTAATAAGGCCTTGATTTGGTGTTGTGAGGTGTTTTTCACATCCACACTAGGTCTTGGATCCTTTCAAATGCATTTAAAAATGTCTTGTAAAGGTGTTGTAAAGTGTTGTAAAGGACTTTCATAATTTTGTAGACTTAATGAACTCATATTCCCTTAATTCAACATTATAAAATGTATTTAAATACATCCTCAGATTAATCTAGAAGGCTTGTAAAATAAACTTAATGTTAATCTAGTGTTGTAATGTGTGTTACACATTCACATTGGATGGTGTACCTTTCTAGGTTGAGTGGACCTCATTTTAGTGTTGTAAAGTGTATTTAATCATACTTTCACATTGAATTTTGTGTCTCAAGCCCTAATTGACCTTTACATCATCATTAATAGGCCCCTATTACCCCATATTGTGCATCTCGAGGAAATATTTGAGGAAATAACCAACATAAACGTTATATAAACCTTATTTTCTTATCTCCTAAGAACCTAGCTAGAAAATGGGCTGCACTGGGATTAATTTTCCACTTATGGCGAATGAGTCCCATTTGGGCCAATTTTGACCTTTGAGCAGGAAAAACTAAAATTCAAGTTTATTATTTTCACATGTCGGCCTTAGGGATCCAATTTATGGGCTAATAAGGTGAATTTCCTATAAAATCAACTCATTAAACCCTAAATCATAACCATTTTTCATTACCCATCCATCATTCTTCCATCTCAAGTCAAACAAGTTAGGGTTTCATCATTTCAAGTCATTAAGATAACAATTTTTAGACATTCAAGGGAAGATTCTCATGTTTTGTTGAAAAAATTCAAGATCAATAATCATGGAAAGATAATTACTCCATTATTGCATGCTTCATTACATTCTTTTCTCATTTTGGTTTAATTACCTAAAAGGGGTTTGACCAAGGCAAACCCCCATGCCCTAACATTCAACATTTCTCCTTCTTGTCTTGTGTGTTTGCAAATTTAGGCATCTTGAAGGCTTGGAAGTTATTAAGAATGAAGTTACAAAAAATTTTAAGTCTTCCCTTCATTGTATAAGGAAAAATATCCATCAAAAGTCACTTTTAGACCCAAAAATGAGAGTTTCGGAAGCGAACACCTGTAGAAAGCCAAAGTGCAGACAAAGAGATCTTGTTTCCTCTTTTGGATCTTCAAAAATTCAAAAGTGGTCTCATTTTCCATGGGTTTCAAATGAGTCCCATTTCTAGGCATGAACAAGGTTTTCTGCATTTCTAGATACCCTTTTGTCCAAAACGAGTTCCAAGTCAGTTTCACAGAACTAGGACTAATTCACCCAGAATAACAAATGAGTCCCAATAGGCTAAATTTCCAGCATCAACAACATTTTTAAATGTCATTTCCAGCCTTCTTCAATATCTCAGGTGCACACTTTCGGTTTCATCCATTTTTGTTTCAGTTTTGCATTCATTTCTAGGTGTTTCTGCATTACACATTGTGTTTTCAAACACTTCATATTTATTAGGTTTTGCATAAGAAATCAATCAATTTTATTAGTTTGATACATTTAGATCATTTCATTTAGTCTTAGTTTCATCATACATACCTTATATTGAGTGAACCACCTAGATTTTGGGTGTGGGATCTATCTCTTTCCATTAGGTGAAAGACCCTAATTGAGCAAAAGAGAGTCATAGCATTTCACACCCCTAAAATCCTTGGTTCATTTTGGTGAGCCTACTTTAAGAATACTTTATTTTCTAATTATGATCCCATCATCATCCTAGCAATAGCTTACATGCATTAGATTTTGCATTGTTTTGTATTCTAGGGTTTCAAAAACTTGCATTAGTGAAAAGCTCATTGAGCTTGGATTTTTGCATATAATTTCCTTTAAAATTTATAAAATTCTACATCCACATCTTAGGTCTGCATCATATAGCATTAAACACATCAAAAACAATTCTAAATTTCTATTTTTTTTTCAAAAAACCCTTACTGGGACTCCTTCGCCATGCTGGGCGAATCGGTCCCTATTCAAATTTTTAACTAACTGTTATAACATCAAAAACCTCATTTTTGTGCCTCCTTAGCCTCCTATTACCATATATTATAGGTCTGGAAAGTTTTTGGAACATTTTTTTATGCATTTCAGTCCAAAACATCATTTTACACCACCCATTCTTCAAATCCCTTCAATCCTTAGAACTGAAAATGCTCCAATTTCTACAATTTTGCATAATATTGATAAAATTACTATTCACTTTTGCATATACAATGTTTCTATTCATTAAAATTTGCATAATTTTGTTAAAAGTTATTTTTATTCTTGCATATTCATTATGTACATTCTTCAAATCTTGCATATATTGGATAAGAATGTTTTGCATCTTTGCACATATATTGTTTATATTGTTGAAATATTGCATGATATGGTTACAAGTGCTTAAAATTTTTGTTCAAACAATGCGAGTATCTTACATAACTAGACATATTAGGAAACATTCCCTATCTTATCCCTCTATGTTCTTGTGATAGAGAATACAACTTTGAACATTCCTAACAATCATATTTGTTCTTCTCCTAATATATCTCCTATTGGCAATGAAGATATTTTGGTGATAGAAGAACCAATTAATGAGAGTTTTGAGAATTCAATTTGTTTCTATCCTCTTCCCTCTTTTTGTGGTAAAGACATTAATAAACAAGATAACACAACCATAGGTAACCATGACACTAACATTTGTTTTTCTCCTAGTATCTCTTCTTGTTGTGAAGATGATACTTTGATGTTAGAAAACCTATTTTGTGAAGGTCATGAGAATCTTAGTTTTCCCCCTTCCCCTAATGAAACCCTTGTTGAGCACGACAATTCTACCCTTGATCCTTCCCCTACCTATGATAAAGTCATTCTAGAAGAACCAATTTGTGAGTGTCAAGAACATTTGGTTTTTTGTTCTCCTAAAAACCCTCCTACTAGGGAGGATATCATGACGAAAGACAAGGATAACTCTCACTCACTAAGGGATGTTAACATTATTCAACCTCAACTCATTCTTTACCCTCCTTCACATAAAACTCAACTCAAACCAAACCCGAACTCATCCTCTACCCACCTAAGAATAATGTATCGCAGCAGTAAAGTCATAATACCGTTGCTCATACACAACACTTGAAGCAATCCACAACTGCAACAACCAACCACAACACCCATACCCTTTCCTAACCATATCATCCCTAATCCCATCTTACCAGGACCTCCTAGTGGAAAGGAGTACAATCTTTTTGAACAATTAAAGAATACTCCTGCTAAAATCTCATTATGGGACCTTATTCAAGCCTCTCCTCACTATCACAACATGATTCAAGCAATCTTCAACAAGATCTAGTCCCTTCTAATACACAACCAACTGATATAGAAGCCATGATTCACACCATAAATGTTGACATTGTTTTCCACCAAATTGAGCTTCCTCCTTTAGAAGTGCAAAAACAAAATGAAGCTTTTATGATTATTGCTCAATACAAATGAAAAGGGATTAAGTGAACTTTTGTGGATACTGGTTCCACTCTTAATGTATGTGGAGTGAACCTTCTCGATAGACTTGGTGTCGATAGATCAAACATTCGACCTGATCCTTTATACATTAGGGGATTTGACAATGTATGCAAACAACTACTTGGTGTAATAAGTTTACCTATTACCATTGGAATGACCACATTAGAAAAACCAATCCATGTTATGCCTAACAATCTTGCATATAATCTTCTCTTAGGCTAACCGTGGATTCATGCAATGAATCGTGTGCCTTCTACTCTTCATCGTAAAATTAAATACCTCTACAACAACAAAGTGTACACACTTGACACTGACCCTCATCCAAATAGTTCTTTGAACATCGAGAAAAATAGAGAAAATCCCTTGAACACATTAACACCAACCACACAAGTGGAACCTGCACAAAAAAAAGATAAACAACAACAAATTGAACAAGTCATGATGCTATTAGAAGATGATTGGGGTTCCTTGGATTTCAAACATGACTTCATGGGTGAGTACAAAATCATCCGCAAAGATTCAAATAAGGAAAAAGAAACAACAATAATGTCAACACAAACTTCAGATGACCTTTTGAAAGCATCCACCTCAACCACTTTAGACAACAAAGAAAATTACACAACAAACTTTGAAGAACTTAATGAAGAACAACCACCGACTTCAAAAGCAATGAAAAATATTTATGGACGAGGTTATGAACTTATGGAACAATTTGGATATAGTGGAAAAGGATGTGGTGCTAATGAGAAAGGTATCTACAACCCTATTGTTCCTATCACATAAAAAATAACTCACGGTCTTGCTTATTTTCCTATGATACAAATCGTCAATCCTTCACTCAACATCAACACTCTCACACAAAAATCCTCAAAACCAACTTTAACTATAAATCATCTTGAAATAATCGACACTAGTGGTCTTCATCATTCTCCTTTGCCAACAATCAAACAAACACCTACATCTTTGCTTAATGTCAATGTCATCTCACAAGACACCAATCATTTGCATTTGATAGATTTTCCTTCCTCCTACAAGAGTGAGAACAAAATTTCGCAATCTAGAGAAACTTGTGTAAGTATGACATCTACTAAGTTAAGCAAGATGTATCTTTGACGTAAACCACAAGACCACCTTCTACCATTGATCAAGAGGGTATCTTGTCGAGACTCCTCCAAGATCACTTGATCACCCTCCCTCCTAGAACTCGTAAGAAATTCTATTACAAGACTTCATTTTGTGTATATCATAGGGGTATGTGCAGGATCATCATGGAAAAAATAGGACCTTAAGTGGCAAAAAATTCAAAAAAATCAGAGTTAGGAAACTTGACGTAAAAATTTGAATAAGTTATCTTTATTATTTCAAAAATATGTAAGAATAGAATCTGTAGGAAATTAAATGTAGTTTCTAAACTACTAGGTTTATTTAAAAACAAAGAAAATCTATTTGGTGAAAATTTGAAATTTTAATGCGATAGTACTTAAATTTTTGGGAAAAAATAAGAAGTAGGTGCCTGTCTGACCACCCTAACCACAATAAAATGATAATATTTTTTAATAATATTTTACATATAAGTAGAAGACTCATGTCCCGATGTGATGCATATTTTTTTGTAATTTTTTTCCAAGTAAATAATTAATTATGATTTTTTATTACAACTTTTAAAAAATATAAAAACTTGTATGTCCACCTTAACTTGGTCAAAACTTCATGAATTTTTTTTTTTTTTTTAATCTTATAGTGTGTAAAGCATAGAATGTTACACATGTTTTGGATTCAAAAAATGTGATACCATTTGAAAGCTATAATTTTTTTTCAATCAACTTATCAATTAGGACTTTAGTCGTAATTCGAATAGAAAATGAATAATAATTATTTATTAAATTCAAAGTAAAGCATAATTTATATTGGTGGAAAGCTGAAAATATCCTTTCAAAACCCTTTTCATTCATTAATTTTGGGTTAAAAAAATTTGTCAACCACATACCCTACACATACCGATCATATCGCCACTTTTTGGCCCATCATGATCCTGCACATACCCATAGAGTTCATGGTCATTTCACTAATGACTGTAAGGCTTTGAGTACTCAAATCCAACATTTTTAGGAGTTTGGTGTTCTTCCTTATGTAGGGGGCACCTAATTCCTCCAATTGATGTTAATTTTTGTTCTACCTTGCATCTCATCATTCATTTCGCCTCACCTTTGTCCTGCACTAAGTAGGGACAAGGCGTTCGATAGCCTTGTCTTCATATGTCACTTGTCGTTGCCTCTTTTGACTAGTCATTAATCTTTCATAAACATATAAGAGCAATCTTGGGATGTGGATGACATGCCTGTAGTTGGCTCGCATGTGACATACTACCTTATTCATGATGTAGCTTCTCAAAAACATATGACTTGGCATAGGGATTTTTGAGTAATCTCTCATGACCGAGCTTCTACTTTAAATAAATTGTTCACAATACTGGTGTTTGCAACCACTTTAGAGTGGGGGCCATACATCACCACTCACGTTTCATTGAGTGATTTTCTTTTTCTTGTGATTTCCTCTCTTGGAAACATTAGGTACAATGTTGCCCTGGATGAGACCTTGCACTTGTCCTCTCTTGGAAACAAGATGAGACCATTTGCACTTATCCTCTCTTGGAAACATTAAGCATGATGTTCCCTAAGATAAGACAATTCACAAAAAAATCAAAATTCCTTTGAACAATCCTTGCACTACCTTGCATTTACAATGTCTATGAGTGTCAAGCATACAAAATTTTGCTTACCTCATAGAGCTCAAACCAACATTATCAAGAGGTATAACTTTGGTATGGTTGAGAGGGAAGCCCATTCTGAGGCACAACTTTCCCCATAGCCACCTGTGTGTGCGTGATCATATATTGGTTGTATGTGTCTCACCTCTTAGGACTTCTCACCCGATGGACAGCCAAGAGTTTCGTCGCCTTATAGTGAGTATGCATTTTGGACAAACAACCTAGATCTGATCCACAACTAGTTGGACAAATGGTCGAAGCTTGATCCACCTTTTTCATTTTCATCTTTCTCCTCCTCCTAGTTCTTTCCATTACATGATTGTGTATCTTGATGGTTTGATTTAGGATCTTGGACCCTGGGGGATTGATTGCCTTTTTTATCTTTGTCATTCTTTGTCATTTGTACCTCTACACTCAGATATCTCTTGAATATGTACTTTAGTGTGAGTTTGAAGCAAGTTCATCCTCTCACTAAAGTGGGGCCTAAATGTACCATAGAGAAAAGGAAACTTACTTGAATTGGGGAATAATTTATGATAAATTAGACTTAGTAAGGCCTTGATTTGGTGTTGTGAGGTGTTTCTCAAATCCACACTAGGTCTTGGACCCTTTCAAATTCATTTAACGATGTCTAGTAAAGGTGTTGTAAAGTGTTTTAAAGGACTTTCACGCTTTTCTAGACTTAATGAGCCCATCTTCCCTTAATTTAACATTATAAAATGTATTTAAATACATCCTCACATTAATCTAGAAGTCTTGTAAAATAAACTTAATGTTAACCAGTTGTAGACACATAAAATTGACCTAAGCCTATAGACTTTATTTTCTCCATATTTCTTCCCAACATAATTAAAATATTTAACTATGTCCTATAGTCTAATTTCAACTATTAATTAAATAATTCTCAATTATTTAATTAATTCATGTCTTTTATTCCTCCTGACTATTTAAATAAATAAATTATATTTATTTTATTTAAATACATCGCTAATGACTTATGTCTCTATAATTAAATAAATTTCTTAAATTTATTTAATTACCTGTCCACTATTTTCTCTTGATTATTTTATTTATTTGTTTAAATATGTCATTAACTTCGTATGTCTTCTTATAATTAAATAATTTTTACAATTTATTTGATTATTATCCACCTTGTCTTTTTCTAATTTTGAATAAAGACATTTATTTAAAATTGTCCATTTTCTAATTTTCTTCCACCAAGTAAATAATTTAAATTAATTATTTACTGTCACATGGCTCCACCACTTTTGAATTAAACTAATTTTTAATTCAAAAGGTCAACTCAGTATTTAATTCAAATAATTTTAAATTATTATTGGATTTTCCATTTTTTTCTCTTGTCACATGCAACCTTGTCCATTGATTTGATTTTAAAAAAATCAAATCTCAACCTTCCATTTCAAATTTTAACCTAATGTTTCCCTAACCCTAATTGTGGGTTGTCACGTTTAATTTCAACCACTAATCTTAGGGAATCTCTCATCTGACAATCTTGGTCATTCACCTAAAATTGGCTTTTCTATAAAAAGACAATTTTGACCTCATTTTGACATCTCTTGACATTGTTACTTCATACTTCATAGGCTATTTTCTACATACTTTAGGCTTGCTTCATACTTGCATACTTGCATTTGAGGCTTTTTGATAGAATCCTTCAATATTTGCTTACAACATAGTCATAGTCATAGGTTGCTCATCAAAAATTTGAGGGAAAAAATCTACTTGCAGCAAATGGAGAAGATGAAATGAAGGTGATTCATGGAGGACATGAAGGCTTGGTGCACTTGTTCCTTGTTTTTATGTTTTCTAACTCCATTGTTCTTCATTGTTTTACTTAAGTTTAGTTTGTTTATGCTTTATAATGCTAACTTGAAATTTTCCCTAAGTTACATTGGTGAACCCAACACCAAAACACTCTTTTTGTAGATTTTTGTATGGCTTTTTTGTGTTTTTGTAGGTATAGGTATAGAAAACTGCATTTGCAACTTTCTAAGCCACAATTGTTGCGTCGCAATGTCTTTGATCTACAAAATCCCCTCCCAAGCTGCATTTGCTACCCAAATGATGCATTCGCTTTGTTGAAATGCACTTATGGATATGAACGATGCATACGCTGTTCTGATGCATTTGCTCTATAGAACGATGCATCTACCTGGTAAATTCTAGCTTCTACTTTTGCGACCCATTTTCTCTACAAAACGACACATTTCCCTGGTAAAATTTTATTTTTGAGTTTTTACATAATTTTCCATATTTCTATTTGTTGTTTAGTAGGTTAGAGATTTTGCGTTACTAATCTGGTTTTTTACAACATGTGGCAAGCTATAAAAGGAGTCTAACCTTGGTTTTTGATGATTTTCTAGTTTTATTTTTACAATCCTAAAAGCAAACAAACAAACTACAACTTGCATTTATATTTCATGGGTTTAAAATGAACACAATTTGCATTGAAACTTGTCAAGGCTAAAATTTACATGCATTTTCATGACATGGGCTTAAAATGAACCTTGTTTGTCTCACAACTAAATTGAGTTTAAAATGAACAAATTTCTTGTGTGTCTTGTGGTGTAGTGATTGTCTAGCTCAAGTGTGTATGCAATTCTCTTGCGCTTTGTTCGATCTTGAGAAACAAAAACACTTAGAGGTTGTTACTTTACCACCCCCACATTACAATTTGGATAATTAAAATGAAAAAGTATTTTCAATTTGTGTAACCCTGATTCAATAATAGAAATATCTTCTCCCCTTGCGCACTTGTGCAATTATGAGTGCAAGAGAAACTGTTATTGACTCTAGGAATTGGGCCTTCCTTGCTAGAAAAAAGTACTCATCACAAGGTGACTCAAACTGGCAATGAAGCTCTTTAGCCGAGCTACTCCCGACTGGTATACAAATGTTAATCCTAATAGAAAACTTAGGATTACAAGTGCGGATGTGTCACATAGACAAGTGAACTCCCAAAAAACCTGTGGAGCGTAACCTCTACAGGTTGGAATTCCTCCTTATCAGAGCTAATCTTGCCTCATGTGTGCCCACTCAAATGGGAGCTCGAACTAAAACCTTTGTTTAGTTACCAAAAACCCATCAATTCATTGGTGCAACAACGGTCATTGCCAAGGCATCCACATTCTCCTAGTTCTTCCTATCATGGAAGATTTATATTATCATTTATAAATATTATACTAGCTATAAATAAGTCACATGTATTCCAACACAAATAATAATTTGCAAACATAACAATTTAAGTATGTTAATGCACATGATAAATTTAAATTTTGATATGATTTTGAATTAAAATAATTATATTTTAAATGATAGTATTGTACAAGACCTATATTTATTTATAATTATATAACACACAAAAATAAAATAAATAATCAATAATTATATCATTATAAAAAGTATAAATACTATGTAATATTATATATATTCCATCTTTAGAATTTACAGATACATCTAACAATTAAAAGCAACAAATACAATGATTTTTTGTAATTGAAAACACCACCAACAAGTTTTTCTTTGATTGAAATATCTAAAAATAGGTTTTAAGAAAACCATGCACAATAAGTTCATATCAAGTTATTTAATTAAACTAAACAAGAGTAAACAAATATTTTGAAAAATATATCCTTTATAATTTGCTATATGTGTACCCCCTGTATTGGGAGTGAGTTTCACTATTTTTCTTTCTATCCCTTAACTTTAACTTAGCTCCTATTATGGAGAACTAAACAACATCAACATTGATGGATTCTACTTCCTTTGACTAAGTTCTCTTAGTTTAAATACGTTTAAATTGCTGATGAACTCATTCATTTTCAAAACTCCTACAAGATAGAAATAAAATTAATTATGCATTAAACCATTTTAATTATGTTACAAATTATTTCTGGATTTGATTGTGTAAGTTTTTTTACATCAACGTTTCGGATCACACAGTGATATTTTTTCAACTCTTCATCCTGATGATGGATCACTGTGTGTGATACGAAATGTTGATGCAAAAAACTTACACAATCAAATCCACAAATAATTTGTAACATTCTCTATAGATTATGGAAATCTGATATCATTTTAATTATTATTTACATTTTAAAACAAATACAAACAATTAAATAAGCATACATATATAAAGCCTAATTATTTTAAATTCAATTTCTAAATGAAGTAGTTATATAGTGGATCTATATGTTGTACGCACAGCTTTCGTAAAAAATCCTAAGCTCATCCAATTATTTCATAGTCTATGATGCCAAGTTTTAGAATAGAATTTTAGTAGTCTACGACTGTTCAGCTGTGCCTCTTATTCTTCCACTGCTTTTCAGATATCTGTTGTCTGCAAGTCTTCGACCGTTATTCTGTATTCTATTCGCTGAAATCTTTCTAAGCTTAACACAAAATAGAATTAAAAAAAAGGGTTTAAGAACAGAATCCTCAAGTATGACAATATCATTTGAACCGGCCGAGGTATAAATCTTTATTGGGAATCGACTGGACAATCACAATACTTTCCGGACAAAGTGAGCCATGATGAAATAGGCGTACACAATATTTTATCTCAGCATATACGTGCCCTGTCATTCCAAAATAATCATAGTTTTGAATTCTTGATGCCCAAGTTACAATTATTGTACTATTACAATACTCAAATTCTTGATGCCCAACTTACAATTATTGTACTATTAGAATACTCAAACTATTTTTAGTGCATCACCTTCCGTCATGAATTTGTTGTAAAGATTTATCACTTCCTTTCAGCCATTGAAAATTGCTTGCTTGTCTCCTGGTTATGCCAAATAAAGAGTTATAATAAACAAATGTAAGAGCAACAGCATCAAAATGTAAGAGTTATGATGTTTAATGGATGAGAACGGTGGTAATTGGATGTATGAGAATATGTATTCTTGTTATGTCGTTCGCAGAGGGATGTCAAAACCGTTGAACGTCCAACATTAGAGATGCTCTCGTGAGGTCCTCCAGTATATGAAAAGAAAAAGAAAGCCTAATACCCACAATAACCACACATATTCACATCAACTATAAAGCATGAAAAGAAAAGATTAGATACCTTTTTTATTGAAATAGCTAACTCTTTTTTTTTTTAAATTGAAAAGAGGATTAAGTTTATATAAAATAATTATAATAAAAAATGATTTGTTGAGGTATATGATTTAAATATTTTATTTTGTTTTATTTTTATGAATAGTGTCTATATTATCATTTATAAATTATTGTTATAAATATTCAAAAAGTGGGTGGAAGAAGTCACTCTTAAAGTTTAAACAAGGCGTCAATCCAAAGCAAGATAATAAAAACTATAAAACATGTTGTTAAGTGGCTAGAGAACAAGTAGAATGAGAAGAGAAGGGGGATACCAATCATTTGACTGGCACCATATATCAATAGCCCATCCAAGATAACCATAGAAGGGTCTCATCCATCATTATGATTATTAACATTTTCTTTGCTAGTTTTTTCATTAGGAGAGATGACAAGAGCCAAACAAGAAAATTTGGAGAAGTTAGGCTAGCTCAAATTTCCTCCACTAGTAGGAAACAAAGACGCAAAGCACCTACTATTAGGCTACAAATAGCCCCACTAAGCACACTCCCTTCTCATAGGAGGAAGATAAACCTAAGAGTAAGCCTCCTAATGGCTACAAACAAAATGACTATGCCCATGATGATATCCTTGAGGAGAGAAACCATGAGAGGAGGTGGAAGTCAAAGGTACTTTGGCCATAGAATAAGAGGCATTCCAATAGTGATCCAATAACATTAAAATAAAGCGTAAGTTTTTTTTTTCGCACTTGTACCTACAATAATATATTAGAATAAATAATAGCTTTAGCATAAATAAAAAATCAATGATCAACTAGACAGAAATAAAACATAATAACATTTATATTTTTCATATGCTAACAAGAATATTCACCTTAAAGGCATGCTAGATCTAATTAAATTTTTAAGAGATGTAGAGTTGATCCCCTACTAAAAAAAAACACCAATAAAACATTTCAATGCTTGGTATCAGGTAGGTCATCCTAGTAGCATATTGGGGCAGCCTGGTTATGTATGTAAAAAAACTCAAATTTTTGCTTAAGTTTGTTGGGATGTAGCCTACTAGTATGTTAGGGTAGCCTGGTAATGGTTCCATACAAATTCTAGAATGTAAAAGGTCTCTTAACCAATGTTTTTAAGAATTTTTTAAGCCTAATCCCCTTGTCAAACAATTTTTATGCCTTTTTTTCTCATGGTGATTGTTCTCATCGACTATGTCTTCCAAAAACCAAGTTTTCTCTTCTTTTGATCTTGTTAGTCCCTCTTAGTTTTAGGACCTCAGATGGGTAAACCCTGTAAACAAAAGTTGTTCATCATGGTAGTAGGGGTCTAATGATATTTAGAACCTTTCCGTAAGAGTCTTCATTGAGGACTTGTGGGTTCTCTTGCATCATTTTTCATGTAACCTTCTTAAATAAATCAACTGCCAAATTTAGGGTTGGGGATATTGTTCTTGTAGTTTTGTGAAGGTTATGATATTTCATGGTTCATCTTTTAAGTGTCCTAAACAATCCTCATAGGTCATGGGGTGCTGTGGAGTAGTTTCTTCCCTTGGGTGATGTCACTTTGTGATGAGATGTGTTGGGAAGCATGAGGTTGTTTAGAAGTGGTTTGTTGTCATTCTAGTTTGTGGTATGTTTGTTCCTCTTGGTTAGGTAACCTATTGTGAATGTTTACCTTTGTGTTTAGAGTGGATTAGTGTGTTTGGATGTGTATTGGAGGTTGATGAATCCCTCATCCTATCTTGGTGCATTGTCACAAGAGAATATGATCATGGTTTAGTGACCAAACATCATGATGTGTTGTCCTCTTTCGCTCTCTCATATGTACATTGTGGTGGATTATCCCACAATTGGTTATTCTTCCACTATTGTGACCTTGCTTATGGAATGGTGAAGTGCCTTGTTCTCTCTAGCATTGTGTGATTGTGACACTTGTGTGTACATTGTTTGTGCAAGTGTGACATGTCATTGTTTCATTATTGGTGTTTGTATTGTTTCAAAATAGTTATTCCGTCAAGTTTTGTCCTAAGCTTGTTAGCTCGGGGCATTACACTAAGAGTATCTCCAATAAATTCACTATTTTATAGCCTTGAGAGATAATTTGTTAAAAAACCTAATTTAATGATGACTCGTTCAAATTGAGTTCAAGTAACCTCAAGTGCAAACTATAGTAATGTTGAAATTTCATTGATCAAACCTACAAATTTAGAAAAAATCACAAACTTTAGAGAGATATATGCTTTACAATTTGACCTCCTAAGTAAAATTTCTTACCTTTTGGATGGTAAGAGCATGCTTCAATAAATATTGTAATAAAATTACTTGTATAATAAATTAATAAAGTAGAAATAAAGGTACAAATACTTGATATAGTAAACCACTTTGAAAGGGAAATTTTCTAAAAGTTTCCAATAAGAAAAAAATTCATAATATGTTGATAATAAAATAATCACTACCTCATATATTATACATATGTCATGGATGCAACCTAAATTGACCTAACCACCTATACAAAATTATATAAATGATCATATAACTTAAAATATTATACTAGCTATAAGTAAGCCACACATATCCCAATACAAATAATACTTTGCAAACATAACAATTTAAGTATGATAATGCACCTGATAAATTTAAATTTTGTTATGATT
>VDFB02276726.1:0-18547 GCA_007258455.2 Sequoia sempervirens
CATTTGTAATTAAGCACATCCCAATCCTTTCTATTTGCCTTCATTTCAAACTTGAAGTGCCACTAGTCCATATGCCACATGCAAGACACTAAAGCCTTAATTTTGAAGTCATTTGTAATTAAGCACATCCCAATCCTTTCTATTTGCCTTCATTTCAAACTTGAAGTGCCACTAGCCCATATATCACATCCATACAACAGCACTAGATTGACAAGTAACCCAACTAAGATCTCATTGGTCTTCTAATCCTAGAACTATGCATAATTTATTTTTTCTATAGTGCATATAATGTTTCCCAACGAACTTGTGTAAGTATAAACCTAGATACTCGTGAAATTTTTTCTTGAGAGAGAGGAGACCAGCAACTTGACTTGCATACTAACTTGATTTGATTTTTTTCAAATGTAAACTTTTGTAAGTTTCCTTCTTGAGCTTTTTAAGTGTTCTCTCTCAATCTTTGGATGGCATAGAAGTGGGGTTTCACTACATAGCTAGTGAAATAGACCTCTTGATCAAGATGTTGTTGGAAGAATGAATCCACAAAGTTTGAAAGAATTGGATGACACACACTTCAATGAGTGTAGCATGCATTTTTTATTGAATGGGGAGGTTACAAGGTAATTGTATTTTTTATTGAATGATGGGGAGGTTACAATTACATGCATTTTTTATTGAATGGGGAGGTTACAAGGTAATTGTATTTTTTATTGAATGATAAGGAGGTTACAAGGTAATTGTAACTTAATTGTAAGTTACATTTTAGATGTGGTGTTTATTACATGATTAATGAACACAAGCAATAAATCCATGTGTACAAAATGTATTCCAACATTATGTAACATTATATTATATCTAAAATCTATGCTAATGAAAGTAGAAATTTTTTACCTTTCTAGAAAAAGCATAAAACAATCAATAGTTTTGGCTTATCTAAATGTATTTTCACCCAAGAATGCTATGTTAATTCCCTAAGCAATAATAATAACGCTTTTCTTTAAAAAAAATGAACTTGCTTTTAAAAATTGAAAGTATGCTATGAAAGGAAAATGCTTTAAAGGGCGAGGAAACATAAAGAGAGCATCATTGATTTGATGTTTGATAAAGCCACAAAGATTGGTATAGAAAAAATCATAACTCTCTAGTCAGGTAGAAAGATGAAAAGGCAAGCTGAAGTAGTGTTTCAATACTAAAAACCAAAGTTGCTCAAAATGTTCAAAAATGAAGATTGGTAATGTTTCTGATCAGCCAATACCTTCACATTTGCAGTAGAGACATAATTGTTATGTTAGCATTTTTTAGCCGTAAATGCTTCAGATTTCTAGGACAAGAATGCATCAATAAATATGTCATGTTAGCATTTTTTAGCCGTATATGCTTCAGATTTCTAGGACAAGAATGCATCAATAAATAGATGCTCACTGTGGGTGCAAAATCTAGATCCAAAGCTTTTGTGTTCATAAAACAGGGACTACATATCTAATTTGAGTAGAGGAAAATGTTGGGACTGCAAGTATTTAGATCTCAAGGCTATGGAGGGGAGCTATGTAACATTTCAGAAATTGTAAGAAGCAATAAGAAAAAAGAATAGTTGCAAAGAAGTTCATGTGAAGAAAAGAATAGAATAAGCTACAAAAGAAATGAATATGAGTCATGTCAATGGCTAAGAGGCTACATTTATAAAAGGATTTGGCTGTTAGAATTTGTCTATTGAAAGGGTTAAATAATTGATATTTTTCCATTGTATAGTTTGTTTGTATATTTAGGATGCCACTCCAAATGTGATGGAGTCCGAACACTATCACATTTGTGCTAGAGTCTAGTTAGAAGTAAAACTAGAATTTGAAGTTTGGGAAATGCTCGAGGAAAGTTGAAGGTAGAATTTGCAA
Source organism: Sequoia sempervirens (assembly GCA_007258455.2). Classification (NCBI taxonomy): domain Eukaryota; kingdom Viridiplantae; phylum Streptophyta; class Pinopsida; order Cupressales; family Cupressaceae; genus Sequoia; species Sequoia sempervirens. The sequence goes on from VDFB02276726.1 coordinate 1,887, forward strand.
CTTAGTGAAGTTTATAGGCACAAGGAACATGTTGAATGAGTCCTACAACATACTACTAGAATGGACACCAAACTGAGTACCCTACATAGAGGAGAAATTGTAAAGTAAGCAATGTATGACCTTGCAATACGCCTCTTAATGACTTAACTAAAAACAATTCCAATATTGTCTCAAAATTTATAGAAGAGAATAGCACCAAGAGGTTTAGTCCATAGTTCGAAAACTTGGTACTCCAAAATTCTTACTCAGACTTTCGACTCAACAAAAACAACAAATAAAAAATTTACATGAATATAGAAAATAAACTTAAATAATACATGGATGCATAAATCAACGAACATTTAACATAAAGAATAACATTCATTGCATAACAATCTACTTTGTCATAGTAGCATTAGTTGAAATTGGTATTGAATTGGCAAACCAAAAGCATAAATCAATGAAATTTCATAAAATAGGGAATAAATGTTGTTTTTGTTATTTCAAGCCAAAACTATGTTTTCCCATTTGACACAACCCAAAACAATTTTTATGTTTTGGTTTTTTAAACCAAAGAAATTGTCTAAGAGTGTCAATGCCTCATGTGGAGTTTGGGGTAATGCTCGAGAGCATTCCCTATGAAGAAATGATGCAAGGTTGAGGGAAATTGAACCAAAAAAAACGAAAATATGTGACCTTTGGTTTGAACCCAAGCTAAAATTCTTCGTGTATGATATCCTACATGCTTTGTAAGAACTTTTATTTAGGAGATATATCGTCATGTTCAATACTTCTCCCTATAAAATGTAGTTTTGTTTCTCCTCCCAAAACCCTTCTATTGCGGGTGTACGGGGATAATAATTTTCTTTGAATACCTTCCTTTTCATTGTAGTCCTAAAGTTGCATAGAATTGAACTCCCCCCATTATCAAACTTTAGGGTGTTGATTTTCCCACCTTTTTGAGTTTCAACTAATGATTTGAATTTGACAAATGTTCAGATGCAATGAGATTTTTTCTTCACGAAAGTAAACTCACATTTTTCTTGAGAAATCAACGAAGCAAGGGAAAGCAACTCACACCAAGGATTATTGATGAACTCTAGGATGGTTCACATAGATATATATGAATGAGAGCTAAATCCTCTTTTGCATGCCATGTGTCTTTTGTACGAAACAATTTTTGTTTCTACTTACCAACCAAACAATCCACACATATATCTTGCTTCACCTAAATAAATGGCAATCTGTGAACCATATTGACTCTACTCAGTTTGAATAAATATTGAAGCTTGAGATGTCCATAATAATATCTCTCATGCCACAAAATGCTACTATTGCCCTCCACAACTAGGGAGGAAAAATAAGTGCGAGGTTCAGCCTATACAAAAAAAATTGCCTAACACCCAGGGCAACCATTCTGTTTTGTTTGAAATTGGTGACAATACACTTCCTTCCATAAAAATTCACAACAATGTTACGATTATTTGTTGGCTGCTTCATAGATGCTAGATTTTTGTTATATATGAAGCAAACCTAACATCTCTTACTATGAGTTTGTTGTCTCACTAATAACAATCTAAATATCCACTATCCTTTCTATTGCATGTGTTGTACCATCACCCAATAAACAGAATGTGTAGAACTCAAATCAATCGTAAACTTGGCATCCCAATATTTGCAATAGATCAAATGTTGAGATGCACCAAAATCAAATAACCAGCAATTGGTTACATTGCTGCTATCTAGGGAAGTGCCATCAAAGCATACTCTTCCTTCGCCAAGTCTTACTCCACCTCAATTGCCAAATTAGCCTAATCTTGTGACTTCTTATATGACCATATTCTCGTTTTTGACATTCTTTTCTGGTATGCCCAATTTATGACAAAAATAGAACTTCACTATGCTTGGATTGTGAATCAAAAGTCAATTTTTTTTTACTTTTCCCTTGTTTTAAGGGATAATGGCACTATTAGATTATCCAAAACTAGATATTGCAACTATTTGCATTTGTTTCATTTTGTTGCAACGAATATGAACTACTTTTTCAAAGGTAAATGTCAAACTCTCTAATAACAAATGCAAAAGTTCCAAACAATAGTAGCAAACTAATTATGACTAGAGCAACTATATCTTTTTCATCTACTAGTTCACTGACATTAGAAAATCTCTTGGGCCTTTCATCTTAATTAGACGCTCTAATAGTGACCTATCCTCACCCAACTTTGTGGAAAACAATAGATTTTTCCAAAGCTGCCAAAACATGTATGCTTGATATTGATACTACACTCTTAGATACGACATGGATGCCATATCTATAAATAAGCCTATATTTAGGTTGTATCCGATCCATTTGGATATGACACCAAACCATCTAGTGCCATATCCATTCTAGGGTTTATAAAAAACATTCAAAATTTACATAAATAATTACAAACAAACATATTTAACATTAAAGACACAAACATAATATAACAAAATAAATATTGTAAACTAAAATATATATAAATAAATATTTTTTAATTTGTGTTCTATACCCTATACCCTTAGATATATAATTAATTGAACATACATATGTTTCTATAATTGTCATATCCAGCCATAATTGTATAAGGGATTTGAAAACTTGTCATATTTGACATTGGTACCACATCCGTATCCAATACCACCTCTATATCCAATAACACATCCACTTCCATGCAACTTTGAATTTTTCAAATATAGGATAACATTTATCAAGAGTTTGATATTTGTTCTTTAAACTCTCCTCGAAATGTCATTCCAAACTTCTAGAATCAAGCCATCAAAAAGGAATAATTTTAACAAGGCTCCTTTAAAACAATTATCAATATAAGCGAGATTTGAAGCCATTTTGGTTTTTGTTTTATGATAATTCTATTACAATTCCTATACCAACAATGGTGAGTATTTTGTGACTTTAGACATTAAATTAAATTTTTGGCCTATTTTGTGGCCTTAGACATCAAATTAAATTTTTGGCCTATTAAATTTTAGGCTTTGAGAAAAGCAATACTTTGCATATTGGCCATGATCATGCAACCTAGAGTTTATATAAAAACTTCTTGAAACAAAAAAATGCAGAATGGAAGATTTTCAAAACAGAAATAGAAAGTTTGTATATTTGCATAAAACAATTGCAAAGGGTTTCAAAAAAAAAAATATTGGGCATTTCCTTATGAATCACTCTTTGATAGCAGTCCTTTTAAGAGTAAACTCTTGACAATGGTCCCCTTTTTTCCAAATGACCTTGACAACAAACAATTGTCCCTTGAAAACAATCTTTAACAGCAAATGAATTTAGTGAAAGTTGGCCTTATCAAATCCCTGGTGCTTCCTCTTGTCAAACTCGGCCTTCTTGACCGGTCAGCCCTCCAAAACCATCAGTAGGTTAATCTCTTAAATAACACCTTCAGCAGCTCGGCCCTCCAAATGTAACACCTTTGGCAGGGTCGCCTGAATAAGGTAACAAGGTTTCCTGTTGTAAGTCAGCCCCCAAAATTAGTATTATAGTGGTTTTTTGCCTCTTCAAATTCTTATGGTCAGCCCTTTGCAACTAAAAATAGTTTCTTCTCTCCTTATGATAGCGATTTCCTCTTCTTTTGATAGTGATTTCCTCTCTGGACAGCAATTGATAACAATTCTCCTTTCTTCTTCATCAGATTGGTTTAACGTATCCTCTTCTAGGGCTTCCTTACTTTGAACAACATACCCTAGGCTGTCCTCACTCTAATACCAAATGTTGGAAATGAATGCATGGGTTTGAGAGAATTTGATGACACACAGTGCAATGAGTGTGGCTTGTATGCATTATTGAAGTTACAAGGTGGTTGTAACTTAATTCTAAGTTACTTTTTTGACATAACTAATGTGGTGCTTATTACATCATTAACATAAGCAATAAATGCCTATGCATACAAAGTGTATTACAAGTTTCAACATTACGTCTAACATTATATCATATCTAATACACATTTCTCATTGAGTATGGAATGCTTTCCTATAGTGATCGAGGACACTTAGTTTTCCCATTATCCTCCATGATTTGCTCCTTGGTAACAATAGTAGAGTTCTCCTTTTTATCCCCAAACTTTTCAGTTGAGTACTTCCATATGACACATTGATTTGTTGTTGAATGCTTTGGTCTAAAAATTGCTTACCCTTTGTGTTCTCTTTCCGTTCTCCTTGGACCAATTGCTAGTCTTATGTTCCACCGTACTCTTGAATTTTTTTCCAAACAGAGGATAAGGATTGTTGACATCCACAATCTTAAACAGAGATATAGTTATATTTGTCCAGTCTATCAAAAAATCACATCATTTTTTGTCTTTCCTACTTGTTCATACAATTTTCTATCTGCCTCCTTACCCAGTTATTTTAGAGTTCAAGTTGTTACTTTGCATTCATCATCATGCCTAGAACTTGTGGGGAAGTTGTCTTTTTTTCTTTTTATTAGGTTTAGATCTTTTGTAACTGTTTATAGCTGATTGAATGACCTGAGCTAGGACATCTTGTTGCCCACGCCCTTTCATTTGACTTTTGTATTGAATTGTGATCAGATTGGCTCTAATAAAATATTTTCCCAAGTTTCAAGGATGGGATAGCAACTTTTCTCCAGATTTGGGGATGGCAAGGGAATGCTTATTAAAATAACATATAAAAAATTAAAAATTAATACTTCAATATTTTAAAATACAAATAAAATAACTTAAACCAACTAAAAGCTGAAATATTAGAAAGTAAATACGACGAGCTGAATTTCCCACGACAATGCATTGGTCCAATAATCCATCTGATAAAGATAATCCTGTTTTCAAGTTCAACATTACACGTGTATTGGAGCTTCATTACACTCCACAAAATAGCATTGTAGGTTCTATCATGGAGAAGTACCATTTTTTGATAAGATGAAGATTAATGTATATTAAGAAGATTGTTTACAAAAATGTCATTCTTTTTGCTTATATGTGAAAAGAGCAAGCATGGACTGCCAAAATTTCTTGTTAAAGTTCCTTCTCTGTCCTAGAACCTCCAATATGCTAAACTGTAGACACTCAGCTCAGTACTGACAATATAATAGATACTTAACTGAATATATATTAAATCTGCAGGCAGAATAAACCACATCTCACAGTCAAGAACTTCATCAATCCAAATTATCAGAGAAATTGGGAAAGTGAACAAAGGGAGCATGCTTCATACGCCAAAGAAAAAGATGTACATAAATTAATAAATATATGCTATATCTATGTAGTTCTGGGCTTCCAAGCCTTCTAGGAATTACGGTTCATGATTTGTAATATGATATAGTAATCCAAACAAAACATATACAACAGATTGCTTCAGATGTGCCCTAACCAAGGTCCTTTTCTACAGTTCCAGCTTACCAACGTACCAAAGCTAGCTTCTACAGTTCTAGCTTACCAACGTAGGAAGATTGCAGAGGGGCCCAACTCTCTATCTGTTTTGGGTTGGCTGGTTAGTACTGTGGGCTCCTGTTTCTTAGGTATGCCCATTTTCCTTCAATTTTCTTTCTCTTCTTGTTGCAACAAGGTTAGATCTTTGTTTAAGTAAAATTGTGAACCTAAGCAACTCCACACAAATATGCTCGTCTCTTCCTCTTTTTTTCTAATTCTATTTGCTTGCTGTATCTGACCTTTCCATTGTAACTGATCATTTAGAAAATCACTTGTCAAATTCCTTGTGTCCTTCCCTTCCCCATAGTCTTTCACTAGTCTTTCACTTTTTTGATGATTATGTGTATTGATTTGATCTACCTTTCTCTTCCCTCATCATTTTTCTCTCAACTTGTCTTCCAATCAACTCTTCTCGTTTATCCAACAGTAGTACTGCCTGTGCCCATACCTTAGCCTCTTCTAGCTCATTTCTTAGATCATTCTGTTTTGTTTCCACATCTTTTGGGGCATCTTTGCAGCTCTTTTATTTGAGTCCTGCTCACTCATTTTACACTGTCAGTGAAAACTGTGCTTGACCTTGTTGGACGAGGGATAATTTTCTTGTGATGCATCATTTCTGTTGCCCAATAAGTTAATAACCCAATAACCATGAGATTCTACAGTTTCGCTGTTTACTCTTTGAGCATTTTGTTATCCTCCAGTTTTTGCTTGACCTTTAAATTTCTAGCTTGAGATCTTCCACTTTTTACATTGCTTCTATGTTCTCCAGTCTCTTTTCAATGCATGTTAGATCTTGTATATTCAAATTTGGTGACCATATGAACAGAGTTGTTATGGGGATGTAGGTCTCCTCGCCATCTTGAGATCCCCTAAAAGGTTTCTTATGTCAAGTGCATGTGCCTCATCTCTTCCTTCTATGGCTTTTTGATTGTTGCATGGTGATGTACCTTGTCTTGTTCTGTCACCAATACCTCTTGTACCTTGTTTTTATCCTATCCCTAGCCCAGATCTAGATCTGAGTTCTCTTGTTTCTTTTAGGTAAAACCATTGGATGTTTCTTTTACCATGTGCTTGTTCTTGCTTCTGTGTCGGTATCTGTTTTGTTTTTTTGTTTCTGTCTGATTGTCCTTATATAATCTCTGCCCTTGCTTGAGCTTAGTAACGCCTTATTATTTCCCAGTATTACTTTTGAGAAAATCTATCGGTTTTGCATCTAGGTGGCTGCATCTGATGAACAAGGTGGCACAACAATGTGTGGGAGCTCTATAATTGTGGGGAGAAGAAAGTATGTGTTCCGTATGCCCCACATGCTCCAACTAGCCCCTCCCAAAATAAAGGATTCAGGCATGCATATGTTGGAACTATTTGATGCCTTGTCAATACCCTCTACTCGCAAAGATATGTCTGGTTGTGTCATTCTACTCAATAGTAGGAGCTGTTGATATCTAACATCTGATATCTGTTCTCCTATTGTATTATCTGCCTTGCACTGAGAGGGCTGAAAGTAAATAGGCAGCACGTTTAACTCATGCTTCTGAGATTATAAGAGTTTAGTTAGTTGCTTTTTCAATTGTTAAGAACATGTGCTATGACCGAATACACTTAGTGATATTGAATAACATATCATAAAACAGATTTTAAAAAACTGCGGAGCTAGGGTTCATTGCTTACTTGTTCAGAGCTCGAAACCAGAGCTTCTGGAATTTCTGTTGTTGCTGTTGTACTTGTAAATCCTCTGCCCTCCCTTATTACGCTGCCCTTTGCTCTACTATTCTGTTGCTATTCCGTTTCCCTCCCATGCCATTGAACTAAAGTGACAAAACAAAGTTGACCGCTATGTCAGGCTTTCAAACCACAAGAAAATCATGTTAACTTAAAAATTTGACGATATCTTGTTTGGTTAATGTACAGCTCCCTTTAAATTTGATCAATTTCGGGAGCACTATCTACAGATTAGGAGCTTCATTTCAAAAAAAATCATTGCCTCATCTAAACCATTTTTTCTACATATTCTACTGAACCATAATTCCAAATTCTCTTGGATTAGAATAGAGACATGTTTTCCAAAGAGACTTACTAATGTTTGGAAGGCAAAAGGTTTGTGCAATTTCAAATTCACCGGGGCATGCAGTATCCATATGATGTTTCAAAGGCAAACAAGACGATTTATTAATGCATACTGGACATTAACTTCAAAGAAAGCTAACATCTAATGGTCAATCTCAAGGTTTGTCTCCTCTATTTCATGACCAATAATTGAAAATTGAATTCTCGGTGGAAATGGAATATTGGTGGATAGCGTAAATTCCAGTGTCATTCATCAACTGTAATTTAAAGTCATGATGGAAGGGCTCATCAATTATGTTAAAATTTTGCAATGATCTTCTGGGTTGGACTGTGTAGTTTGTTTAGGTTCTAACAACGCAATCTAACCCATCTCAACCATGTTTGAAGGGCCTATCAATTATGATAAATGATAAAATCGGTGTGATATTTTGGTAAGACTGCGTCGGTGGTTTAGGTTCAAATAAACAACCCATTCAGCCTAATCAGACGACCATTGCAATTATGTCGGAATGGAGTTCAGTGATGACAAATGATAAAATTTGCAATGAAATTTGGTAAGACTGGGAAGGTCCTAAACAATCCATGTATTCTAACCCAGAGGTAGTCTAACCCAGAAGACCACTGGAACCATGTTGGAAAGGCCTATCAATTACAGTAAATGATAAAATTTACAATGATCTTAACAAACAATCCACACAGTCTAACCCCAAGGGCAATTGCTACTGTTGGAAGGGTCTATTAATAATAGCTATTGACAACAATTTACAATAATTTTCTGGGTTAGACTGCCTGGGTTCTTTAAATTCTAACAAGAAAACAAACCCACTCAGTCTAACCTAGAAAAGATCATGGCAAATATGATAAAATTTAAAATGGCCTTCTGGTTTAGATTGCCTAGATTGTTTAAATTGTGTTGCTTTGGTTTCACCAAACTACAAAGTCTAACCAGAAGATCGTTGCAATTATGGTAAAATTTAAAATGATCTTCTAGGTTAGACTACCTAGGTATTTTAAATTATAGATGACCTAAACCTACACAAGACTAAAACAGAAGATCATTGCAAATTAAAAGACTGCCAACAAATTTCTCTCAAATATACGATAAAATAGTATGCATCTTCAGCAGTGACCAGTTAAGAACAACCCTTCTTACAGAAAGCATTGGTGTACTAACATAAAAAGCAAAGTACCTTCGATAAAAACAACTTTGCAAATAAAAGTTGCAGACAGAAAAATACTTTGAAAATCAAATTTGCCCACCCGATTTGTGGTTTCTGTTATTCTGATACTTTTAAGGGTTTCTGATGAAACTTTCAGTGCAAAAAGACATTGCTGGTCTGATTCACAGTGAACAACACACTCTTGTCAAGCAATTTGTACATAATATTCGAGGCCCAATTTTTGTTGTTAATTTGAGGTTTTTATGGGTGAATTTGCTGTGACACGCCTTTCTTACTAGGAAAGAGAAAACAGAACATATTACACGCGTCTTGCATGCAGGATAAGAACTAGCTATAGTTAGTCGGTACGCTATATTTTGTTTCAGCGGCGGAAAGTTGTCTCACGCCCCCCATTAAATTAACTTTCCGGATTTGAAACATTCCTTGCTGAAAACAAATTTTAACTCGCAACCAATATTTTCGTTAGAAGGCTGCGAAATAAGAAAGTTATAGTTATATTGAATAGATTATTTTTCGTTTATAGCGAATAGATTGAAGCACAGCTGTTCTGGACATTGATTTTGGTATTGAGTAGCATGGTTATGTTTAATTTATTTTTTAATTGATATTAGAGGTATTTTTTTTATCAAGTAGAAAGATTAAAATAAGAAAGTTATAGTTATATTGATATTTGGTAGTAAATATTTGAATTTGTATTTAGAAAATTTAAGGCTATATTTTATTTTTAATAAATAAAAGTAAATTTAATATTTGAGGTTTCAATTTTTTTTTTTTTTAAAGTATTATTATTTTGTAATGTGAATAATTAAGTATGGTTGTTTTTATAGTTTGTGTTGAATTTGATGTGATTAATTTTTATTTTTAAGAAATAATAGATTGTTTAAATTTAGTTTGTTTCTTTGAGTTATTAAAGTTGTTGTCTATTTAGATAAAAGATAAAGATTAGAAGAAATATTAGATAGATCTATATTGCTATTTGTTAGTTAATCTTCAATTTATATATTTTTTAAATTGGTATAAAAAGATAGAGAGATAGAGATGAGGTAGGGAAGGAGAAAGAGGGAGGGTGTGTATATGAGTGGGAGAGTGATATGGAGAGATATAAAGAGGGGGATATATATTATAAATAGATAGAGAGGAAGGGAAGAGGGAGAGAAAAGTAGAGAGAAATAAAAAGAGGGAGTGATAAGGAGAGGGAGAGATAGGGATAGAGATAATATAACTTGGGAAATATAGAAGCAGTGTGAGAAAGATTAAACATATAGAGAGGGAGTGATGGAAGGAGAGAGAAAGAGGGAGAGGGAGAAATAGAGATAGAAAGAGGGAGACAATGAGAGAGGGGGAGATGGAGAGATAGAAAGATAAAGATATAGAAGTGATATAGAGAGAGATAGAGAAAGGAATATATAGAGGGGGCAAGAGTGAGATAATGAGGTGATAGAGAAAAGTAGTAGAGAGGGGGTAGAGGTAGAGAGATAGAGATAGGGTGGGAGGAAAAGGAGTGTATGTATATAATATTTATATTTAATAATATGCATCATATTTCATATAATATGTAATAATAAATACAAATTGAATATATTTTCAATAAATATAATATATATTTTAAAAATAAATATAGATAAATATTAAACTTCTAATATATTTAATATTTTAATATTTTTTAATAAATATAATATATATTTAAAAATAAATATAGATAAATATTTATATATATAAGGGGTAAAAACTTTATTGAAATTAAGAAATTAACAGTACAAAGAGATTAGGAAACCAAAAGGCCCCCAAGAAAAGAAAGCACCAAAGCACCCAACCAAGACAAAAACCACCACCCACACAACAATAAACACCTCAGCCAGCAATATCACTAGAAACGAACCTCTCTAAATCTTGGCAATAATCAGGGGATAACTGCCTCCAATCCTCAATCCTCCAATTATCATCATGCTCTGAAGCCCACTTGGCCAAGCAATCAGAAACCCTATTCCATTCTCGTGGGATGTGGGTAAAAGACACCACCTCCAACATGAATCACATCTGTAGAATCTGACGAACAACAAAAGTAAGCTGCCAATTAACATCAGGGAAATTTTGCTCATTCAACATATTACCAATAATCTATGATTCAAATTCCCAAATAATCTTATGCCACCCCAAAGCACAAGCGCGATCAATAGCCCAGAGAATCACCAACCCCTACATAAAGTTGTTAGAATGTTGTCCTTTATGAATGGAGAAAAGAAAATAACTGAGACAGAACAATCTCTACTAACTCCACCAATCCCAACAGGCCCAAATTACCCCTAGAGGAACCATCGGTATTGATCTTCAAAACATCCATCGGAGGAGGCAACCATCTTCCAACCCTTTGAACCTTCTTTTTAGCCCACCTACCTCTTCTGACACGAGCAGATTCAGGAGTCAAGCCTTGGAAGTCCAATCTATTCACAATCTCATCATTGCTCCTTTCCAAAGGATACACCACCTCACATTTAGCTTCCACCGTCTCCTGGATCATACCAAAAATTTTATGCCAAACTTGTTGAACCATCAACCTATCCCTACAAAAAATCCTATGATTTCTTTCCATCCAAATTTTCCAAAGGATGAGGGTAGGACCAATGCACCACACAATCTAGAGGAAAGAAGCTTGAGTAGGAGGTCTACCCAAACTGCTCTAGAACTCAACAAGAGAAGAAGCATGAATGCAAGGATGTTTTTAAACACCCCACCAAAAATTCCAAAGCAACATAGAAAAAGAACAACAAAAAAATAAGTGGGAAGAATCCTCTTCATTGCATCCGCACAAAACACAAACATAAGGGCCCTGTAATCTTCGCTTCTAAATATTATCCCAAGTCAAACATTTGTTCCAGGCCAAATTCCACACAAATCAATTACACTTCGGCCATGAGAACTTGTTCCACACATTTTTCCACAATGGAACCTCCACTCCACCATACTTATGAGCTAGCAACTCCTGATACCCACTAGACATAGTGAAAGCACTCTTAGGATTCAAACACCAAGCTAAGGTATCCTTATCTCGAAGAGAGTTGCATTGTCTACCAACCAAAATATTTTGAAGCTCGGCACAATCCTCCTCTAAACCAACAACGGGCCAATCACAGGGATCCTTCCACCTAGCCACCTCCATCTGTCCACAGGGATAAGAAGTCTTAAAATCGATCACCCTTGACCATCCAACTTCCAAAATTCACTGGAAAAGATTCAACAGATTAGGATATTGGCACAATATGGGGGAGAAACCATCCGAAGAGTCAGACCAAAAGAGAGCCTCATCCCCCCTATTACATATCTAGAACAATCCCTCTTTGATCAATGTAACCCCTTTCTTAAGCATTCCCCAAATCACAGAACCTTTCCCCACCAAAGGATAATGAGGAATCTCCTCCTTCAGAACCCCCCAAAGGTACTTATGAGATAAAATCCTGGCCCAAACATGATCTTGTTCCAAACACCACCTCCAATAAATATTTGCAGTCAAAGTCAACTACTACAACCCAAGACCCCCAAACTGCTTCAAATTGCAAACAATATCCCACTTCACTAGGCTCCACTTAGAGGAAGACAAGCTGCCTGCCCATAAGAATTGTCTATCCAAAGATTCAAAATCCTTAACAAACCCAATAGGAGCCACCTGGAGCATACATCTATAGTTGGGAAGAGCCTACACCACTGATTTGAGCAACCAAACTCACCCAACAAAAGACAACCATCTATGAGTCCAATGATGAACTTTCGTATGAAACTTGTCAAGAATATTTTGCCAAGACTCCCTAGGAAGATTACCAGAAGAGATAGGAATGCCAAGATAGGTTAAAGGTAGAGAACCAATCTGAAATCTCATAATATAAGCAATTGTCTGCTGAATGAGCCACATGGTGTTAAAGAAGAAAATGGAAGATTTATCCTCATTAATCATTTGACTAGAAGCAACAAGATGAGTATCCAAAGCCTTTCACCAATTAGTGGCTTCACGAACCTTAGACATACCCATCAAAGCAGTATCATCTACAAATTGCAGGTGAGATTGGGGAGGCAATCCATTACCCCACACCCAACCCTGGATAAGACCCAAAGCCACATTGCTCTTCAACAATCTCCCCAAACCTTTAGCAAGAAGAATGAATAAATAGGGAGAGAGAGGGTCCCCTTGATGAAAGCCCCTTGAAGCTCCAAATAAGGAAGATAGTTCACCATTTATCAATATTGAAAAGGAAGTGGAAGTAACACAACTCATCACCCACAAAACCCACTCTTCAACAAAACCAAAAGCAGAGAGAACTTTGCGCAAGAAAGAGCATTTAACTCTATCATAGGCCATAGCCATATCCAACTTGATGAACATAATATTTTCTTTGGAGGCTTCCATGGAGTGAATAACCTCAGTGGCAATGACCACACCATCCAAAAATTTCCTATCCACCATGAAGCCACCCTGTTCCTCAAAGATAAGCTTGCTAAGCCACTGCTTCAACCGCTCAACAATCAACTTGGAAATAATTTTATACACCACATTACAGAGAGATATAGGACAAAACAGACTCAATCGGTCCAAACCCTCACACTTGGGAATAAGAGCAAGAAAGGTGGAATTCAAAGCCCTCAACATTTTCTTGCTCCTCTAAGATTCATGAACCATAGCCAACAGATCTAGATTGATAATGTCCCAAAATTCTTCAAATAACTCAATCAAAAAGCCATCAAGACCAGGAGCTTTCCCATATTCATCTAAAAAACAATAGCCTCCAATTCATCCAGGGTAATGCAACCCAAGAGGTGCTCATTCATCTCACTAGTAACCAAAGAAGGAATACAGGCCAACACTTGATTTTCTTCATACAACACATCTCAAGAATCCTCTCTAAATAAGGAAGAAAAAAAATGCAAGGCTTCACCCGAGATATCCCCTAAAGAAGATAAATGCTCATCCCTTTCATTCACAAGAAAAGGAATCAAATTACCATGTCTCCTAGCTTTCACAGAGTTGAAGAAGGCAGTGTCTTTGTCCCCCTTCTGTAGCCACTTGACCCGAGCCTTTTGTTTCCAATAAATTTCCTCGCACATCTCACATTCCTCCAAAAATTTCAACGCCCTTTCTTCATCCCTAAGAGAGGCCTCAAAAAGACCAAACTCTCTAATCTCTTAGGTGATAGCATCCAAATAAGCCTGAGCAATAGCCTTAACATGGAAAATATTACCAAAACATTGTTTGTTCCATCTTTTGAGCTGGTACTCCACATATTACATCTGTTTGGCAAAAGAGTACATAGTAGTGCCAAAAGCAGGTCTACCCTTACTCCACCAATCAGAAACATGATCTTGTAGAGAAGGGTCACACAACCACATAAGCTGAAACTTGAAAGAAGCAGAATGAGCAACCAGAGCCGAAGAAACAGATAATTTGATAGGCCAGTGATCTGAGCCCCTCCAGTCTAGAATTTCAGAACAAGTAGACCAAGATCCACCAACCCATAAATAAGAGACTAGGAACTTGTCTAACCTCTCAACAATCCAGTCCACCCCCAGCCTCCTATTATTCCAAGTAAACTGACCATTACTCAGCTTGATGTCAACAAGATTCAATGCAAAAATGTTATCACTGAGAATAAAAGATGAAGGCTCCAACCTCAAAATTCCACACTTTTTTTCATCCAAATCAGTAATGGCATTGAAATCACCTGCAATATTCCAAGGAAAAAGAGAAGCATAGCTTTGAATACACCGGATATGAGACCACAAGTACTACTTACTAGAAAAATTAATAAGAGCATAAATATTAGAAAGAAGAATAATTTCGCCCGTTTCCAAGCTCGCAACCACCACTAAAATGGAAGACTTGCAAGACATCCACCAGAGGGTGAATCTTCAAAGGATTCCAAAGACAAGCCACAACCCTCGCATTACCTTGGGCACCAATGCACTAGAATTGACCTTTCCCCCACAATTTAAGCACCAAACCACCCATATTCTCAACCGACAACTTAGTTTCCTATAAAAAAAAGCACATTAGGAGAATGCTTTCCACTAAATCACAAATAGAATTTTGTCGAGGGCCATTGTTCAAGCCCCTTACATTCCATGAGAGGATGATCATTTTAGAGGATTAGAGAATTGAGAATCCAGAGTCCTAACAGAACCTAACCACCAATGTTTCCCCCATCATCTTGATTTTCTCTAAGTCCTTCTTACGCCCAGCCTTGGAGGACTTCTCAACAACCCCTTTTTTCAAATCTTTCTGAAGAATCCCCAACGAAGGAGAAGCCTTGTTGCCTTTTTCCAAATCAAACCTTGCTTTCACCAATGGAAGAGAAATTTCCCCCTCACCCTTCTTCACAGTCGAAATGATCTCAGGCCCCACTAAAACTCTCATACTAAGGTTAGTGCCCATTTTCAAAGTGCCACCATCCTGTGTACTATGAATATTCTCAGAAATATTGCCCTCCTGTACCATTTCCAAAACCCCTTTATCCATAGCCAACAAGCTTGGATTCACCTCCTGCTGACTAAGGTCATCCAAAACCTCAAATCTATTAAAAGTATCCTCTTCTTGATGATCTTTAAAAGTCCTCTTCTGCCCACGATTCCTATTACGGGTTTTAATAGGAGTGAAACTCTTTGAACCAACAACATTACCAACACTACCAGAAATAGGAGCCTTGTATTTATCAACCTTAGTGGGGTTGCGAGAGGTTGTGAAGTCTGAGACTCATTAAATTTGGCCCTAGGATATCTTCGCTGCGAATTACCATATTCATGACACAGATGACAACAGAAAGGAAAAGTCTCATAATCCAGCTATTGCACCCAAGAATACACACCCACACAAATTTCCAAAGAGTTTGGAAGCGGATTACTCAAATCAATGTCAACACAAATGTGAGCAAAAGTCATTACCTTTCTATCCCGAGTTTGTTGAGAAGGACCCACTGGTTTCCCCAGTAGTGAAGCAACCATTTGCAAGTGTAATATAGGAGGATTCGCTACTCATGAGTTCTCTTCACTCAGAGAGCCTCATGGGGCGAACTGCCCTATACTACCTCAATGGAACAATGACGAGAGTTTCAAAATCCAAAAGAGAAGGTCACAGAGATTCTTTGGACAAACTAACAAGCTTTCGGTCATAGGACATCAGCGCAGAATATAGACGACAACGTGGAGCGCAGGCATCTTAGAGGCACACTGGCATCTCGTAAGGACCAAAAAGCAATTTTATCTCAGAAAATGCCTAAATGACCACTTCTACTCTAAATGCTAAAAACCATAGAATACAGGAAAATAACATAAAGTGATAGAACTGAAATAAAGAAGTAGAGATGACAAAGATAAGGAGAAGAAAGGAAATACTTACGACCGTGCGGGTGATGAAGCTTCCAACTCATGGGTGTCTTCAATACCTAGACATAAGAGGGAGAGAAAAATTGTTGGGTGGTTGTATAGGGGTCTACCTCACGACCCCATTTTGGTGTTCCCACCTCCACAGACAACTAGATAGATAGAGAAAAGTAGAAATGAAGTAAAAAGCACTAAAGCACTACAAAACAGTGTTATGCTACTCAACCACGTAATAGAGGAGAGGAGTGAAAGCTTACCACCTCCACCAATAGCGCTCAAGGCTAATGGGGAGGAAAATGAGAGGAACTCAAACCTCCTCATTATGGTGTTTTGTTCCACACTTGCTCTACTAAAGTGGTGGGGTGTTGATGTTGCTGCTGTGAAGTATAAAGTGTTTGGAGATTGAAAAGATGGTGAAAGAGCTGCTTAGAGCTTGAGAAGAGCTTGTGAAGCTTGTGAATGAAGTGAAGAAGATCTTAGAGAGATGTGAAGGGATGTGTAGAAGATGATAGAAGATCGAATGCTTGTTCAAGGAGTGAATATGAAGGAGGGATGAAGAGAAATGACCATACTTGGGTTGGTCGGCTAAGGAGGGCATTACAAATCGACCCCTAATGAGAAGTGTAATGCCTTTGCAGGCTCC